>VZTL01064768.1:0-45276 GCA_013400535.1 Scopus umbretta
CCCACAATAGAAGGGTCCTTTGACAGACGAGGTAAAGTACACAGGTGAATTATGGGGGTGGAGTAGCTGCAATGCCTGTCATTTTATCATCAGATCCAGAGACCTTCTCTTTCCCTTGAGGGTTCTGGATGATGCTGAACAGGGATCAGTAGGCTTGGACTAGGATTCAGCACATTGCAGCGATTTGTGTCTCTCTGGAGTTGCCAGGGTGACAGCATATGTTTTCCAAATACTTTACTAGTTTTTCAGGATCCTGCACTTGTTCAGGGGTGAAGTTCCAAAACAGTGGAGGTGCTCATTGTCCTACGTACTTGCCCATGCTATCCCACATATCCTGCCACTTATAACTATCCAGCCTTGGGGCAGATCTCTGGGTGATATTCTTAAAATGCTTATTAACCTTAGACAAAACTGAAACAGTATTCCCAAGAAATATCAATAGATGTATCTTAACTACCCAAGGATGTTGAAGATATTAAAAAGTTATTGTAATGAAGGAAGAAACATCATAGAAGAAAGTAGTGAAGGTGCCATTCAATACCTCATGAAGAATGTGAGAAAAAACCAACTGTAGATGTTGTAAGGAGAAACAAAGTAGTATTTACAAAACAGCAAAGATCTATGCAAAAAATCTTGATTCTTATTTGCATGTCTTTTATATAGTGGCATTAAGGTAAAACACTGTGTTCCATTATTCTATCATATGTGTAGAAGCATTGCAATAAATAGAAGTTATTTCAGTGAAATATGCCTGAAATTAGGGTGATGTAACTTCCAGGGTTCATGAAGTTATACATTCAGGTATTCTACCCACAATACTTAATTTTGCCAGAATTTACCACTTTCAGAGAGTTTATCTGACTGCGTGGAGTTGATTCAGCAAAGTGACTCACCTACTGTAGTGGTGGTAGGATAGAGATCCAAGATTTAGCATGACTTGGTGATACTGACCAATATGCCATCAATTTGGGGATGTCTACACTGGAGGCACCCTTAGATTCATTCCTAAGCTAACCCTGGGATAGCTTCCAGGTCTACTCAGCAAAGTCCAGTTTATGCAGTGATACTGGCTTCAATCCTAGAAGCAGTATACTGTACCCAGTATACCCAACGTGCTACCCCAGGGCTGTGCCATCCCGATAGTGTTATGTCTCTAGTTCTGGAATGAGGTTTATGTCAGAATTAGCTGAGATATCACAGCATGGTGCATCCTTGCACAGTATTGAAATATCCTTAACATGCAGTCCTGGCTGACTATCTGTGCAGTTAGATCCCTGCATCCTGAGTACACTGATCAGCCAAGGGAGCAAGCTTGTAAACCAGTGTGGAATTTAGCACTGTAGAGGAGATGACATCAAAAAGAAAAAATGAGTGGCCAAAGCACAGCAGTTTATGTGGAAATGTGGGCATGAAAATTAAATGGATGGCAGCCATTTCACTGCTTAAGTCACCCTGGTACCCTGTTTTTCTAGAGTTCATTAAAGAGTATAAATTAATGATGCCAGCTGCCTGCATAGAACATATTCATGGTATTTACTGTGTAACAGTATCTTTCCTGTATAGCTACTCAATTCTCAATGCTACGGGCAGAGCCCTGTGTTCCTGTCAGACTATCAGAATGCAGCATCTGCTCCTCTCCTGCCAGCAGAGTCTGGCAGTAAAACCAGTGTGTCTGGCACAGGAAGATCAGCGCAGATTTTCTTCCCTGTGTGGAACAGGTTTACCTGCTGGTCTGTAGACTCCTAGGCCATGTTCTCTCATTCTGGAATCTGCATGGATGAGAGTAAAGAGGCTGCTGCTCATCCATTCTTCTAGCAGATGTGATTTCATGTTTTTTAGCAATTTAAAGCATCTCTTAGGCTGTGTAAATTTATGCTTATGTACAGTGGTCCCAGAGCTACCGGGGTATAGGGTGCTAAGATTCATGAACTACACTTCCTGGCTTGTGCTGTGATCTTTGTGACGTTATGTGAGTCTTCCTCCTAAAAAAGCTTTCTTTGGGTAAGGAGCTACAGCCTTCTCTGTTCCTATTACTGGTTCAATTGGCCCCTTTTCACTACGTGTTCTGATTGTCCTCTCAATAGTGGGAAAGGAACAGCTATATGTCTCTTTATCACTATGGACCCTTTAACTGATGCTACATTTCCACATTGAATATTAAAGTCATGGAGAGGGTTTATTTAGCAAAACAAAACATTCATCATTCATCTCCCTTGCAGGAGTAATACACAACCATACAATTTAACATAAATCTTCAGCTAACTCTAGACGTATGTAAAGTTGCTCATTATTATCAGTTTTGCTCTTCCACAGTCCAGTCATTTTCTTCATTCTCCTCTAAGAATGCTGCCTGCAATTTCTCTCTAAACTCTGCATTAGATAGTCTATTTCAGTGCAGTTCTGAAAATTGTGCATTTTTTATTCTAAACAATGTTACAGATGTACTGACAACAAGCTGTTGGAAGCTGCTTCATTTGGAAGATTTAAACATCTTATAAGTGAGCCATCTTCCCATGCTAGGGTTGGACAAACTATGATCAGGAAGAAAAACACTTGTTATTCATATGATAGAGCATATTTCCAAATTAAATACATGCACATAGAGAATAATTAGACTTCAGCATTCATTGTCTGTTGATTCCCTTCCCGTCCCCTCCCCTCCTGAAACAAACTTGCTGTTGCAAGCCTGGAGCTGCAAAGCTGTAATATTTAGTAGTATTTGGAAAATACTGCTAATATTTTTGTTCAAATACTGCTTAAGATTTCACTTAGGCTGTATGCTGGTGGATTAATGGGATAATAGGAATGTATGCACACATCAAGTGCATAAAAGAAATGACAGGTAGACTCATGGAAAATACATTTTGAGTTTTCTGAATGTGAATGGTTCACCTAATCTGAAAGTGTTAATGAACCTCTGCAGACCTCTCTGAGAAAAAGCTAGCATTTTAAAAACACAGCCAGAATTCTGCATAAGGAGAAAATTCTGAAACTGACCCAGGTGAGGGGAATGGCTTGGAGTGACATTAGGTTCATTATGCCCAAGGGGTGTTTTAATTCTGTCAGGAACTAATCAATATTATAGATGCATATGACGAAAGAAAAGATAATTTTGGATAGAGAATGCTCATGGTGAGCTCTTGATAACTTCAATTAAATCCAGTCACTCTTTATAAAGGCTAAATCTAATGAATGTATGTTTTTTCCCTTTATATTTTTACAGATCTATTTACATAATTGAAGGTCAGTACAAGGTAAAATTATCCTGCTTCTATATAAAATACTTGTAGTTCCTGTCTGTTCATGTGTTTGCAAGAGAAATGAATGTTTTCTTTATTAGTTTCTGAACCTTGTCTTTATTTCTATGATATTTTTTTCCTATTTGAAAGCATGTTTTTTCAGTGATAGTTTGTATTTGGATGCATTTGTGTTTTCAAAAGCAACTGCAATGCAGTCTATTTAAATGCATTGCAAAGCATGTTTGGCATAATTCCAAAGAAAACAGAATATAATTGCAAGATATTTCACTTATTTTTGATTGGAATACTGGCAATACAACCATGGTGAAGTGTAACTATGAGGTGCTCTGATGGCGGAAACGTGTCATTATATACAATGAATTTTTGTCAATAATACTAGATGTAACAGTTACCAAACAGCGAGAGACTAATCATGTCAGTAGTACTCCTGGGTGCTAGAAAAGCCCATTTCCTCCTAAATTTTGTCACTTAGGACACTGTTAATTGGAACATTAGACTTGTGTCTGATATATGTTTACCTAACATTATTAAAAGTAACACACAAAACTACTGAAACTGTAAGTTTCAGTTTGTTTGCCTTGATTCTTAAGAAATGTTTTTTATTTTCGTTCTTTCACTTTTCCATGTGCATCCACTTTTCACTTTGGGATTTTTTATTGAATGATGTTAAAATGTTCCTTTAGGACTTTCAATTACAGTTCTGCAAGGGGATAAACCAACTTTTAAAATCCCTCTGACTATACTTGAAACTGTCCATTTGTCCCCACATTAGACATACATTATATTTTTTGCTGTTGCAGCATTTTTTTTTTCACTTTCATAAAAAGGGAGATCTGCTTAGCAAATAAGTTTTAATTAAAAGGAAGAAAACATATAATTAAATAACCTGATCTTAAACTGTCCTACTTTAAATACATCTCATGCCTGCTTCACTAGATTTCCAGTCTCAATAAAAGAGGAATCCATACTGAAGCTGAAGAGAATCTGTCACACTTTCAAGACAGCATCTGTTTGCCAAGCTATGGGTAATTTGATGGATTTATCACAGTAGTTCTTGCAAATCATAGTGCTACATGCATAAACTAGTTATAATTCCAGCTATTAGAGCTATACTTGCAGTAAAAAAGCTGTGTTTCTGCTAGTCTTGTTTGTGTCTTACTGGGGAAAAAAAGCTTGAGGGCTCTTGATTGTTTTCCTTCTGTCACAGACAACCATGCTATATGATCTCCTTCATGGGCCAGTTAAGCCCTGGCTTGCCATGGAAAGGCTGTTGAAATACTTTTTTTCTAGAGTGTTAGATGTTTTCTTACTTATAGAAGGGCTTTATAAGGGAGTATTTCAGAAAAAGCTTCTGGGCTTGTGAATCTCATTCTGACTGCACACTTACATTCTTGATTGTTGAGATATTCAGAATAGTATTACTCAAAATCAACTTCATCTATTATGTAGGTATTGATGGGACCAAATTTCTTTGCTGTGTTTTTGTGGGTTGGGTGAAGAGCTAGAGCTTTTAGTTACAGAGACTGAGAGAGGCAGAAAAAAATGTGGTGCACTTACAATGTGTTGTCAGGAATACAGAAATTATTTCCTGGATAAGGACAATCAATTACACTGTCTGAAGACCCACACTGAATGACAGTGATTCTTCCAAAGCACACAAAACTGTGCAATTATCATTAATTTGTGTGTGATTAAACATTTTGCAATTGATCACACAGGACCAAATCGTAAGGCCTTTATCCTATTACTTCAACAAGTTCCTAGTTTAAATTTATCTTTACAAATACTAACATTCAATTGTGTGCATAGCTGGTCTGTGTAACCATCTGCTGCTTTGACCATTATTCTGACCTGCTTTGCTTCTCATTCTTTTTGTTCATTGCTATAACTACTGGATATATCACCTTAAATTAGCTTCCAAACTCCTAAGGTATGGTAGTGTATTAGAGTTCATATTTGGAGTTTCCAGCATCATTCAGTAGAAGCTAGATGTAGAGCATGAAAGAGGCTGTATGTGCATTTTGTGAAATGATGGGGCAGAATTTGATGAGGAAATACTTAGGATTAAATAGGAAGGAATGACCAGTAAGTGAATCCAAAGAAATGCTATGCAGTTTAACAAAGTGTAACCATCCCATTTGACATGTTTGAGGGTGTAAGTTGTGCACCTTTTCCTGTACAGCAAAACAACAGGACAATTGGTGTATTAGCTGCTGTAAGAGCTAATGTAATTTGCTTCCTGGAAAGAAAATTTCAAAGCAGTAATTAGATCTCTCTGTTTTAAAACATTTTCAATAGCTTTGTTCTTGATATAAGTGGACATCTTCTTTCACTGAGAACCAAAAATGCTTATTTTGACATCATTGCTTGTATCTTGTAGAAGAGTTGCAATTTGGGAGTCCCTCTAATCAGTTCTTTTATTGTAGGCCCATTGGTCAACACATGATGCATTACAGTTGGTCTTCTTTGGGAGAGGAGAACCTTACTTGAATGCCTGTATGCAAGATGCATATTTTACCAGGGAGTCTGGTCTTTCAAAGAGAATGGAAACTTGTGTTCTAGACTTGGACAGCAGACTTGTAAATTCCAAACATCATTTCAGTATTTCCAAAAGTAAGTGTTTCAGTGTGATGTTCCTCCTTTAAACAACAAGTCCATATTCCAAAGAAATGCTGAATTTCAGCTGCAGTTAGAATGCCCTTAGTTAGCCTCATCAGTGTGAGTCCTGATGTTGGCTAGCATAGCTCATGTTAACATAGATGATGATGATGATGACTGACATGTGTTAGGTGGTGCTCAAATAAGCAGCTCTGTGAGCTGAAGGTAATGATGGGTCTTGGCATAGGGTGGGAAGGGTAGCTTCTTCAGCATACACAGCAGCTACTGGAATAGAGATTATGAACAAAGCTCCATCTCCCAGTGTCCTGGTGCGTTGCTGCTGTTTCTTTTCCCAGTTGTTGACTATTACAACTAAACTCTTCTTTTAGTTGTTTTGGGGAGGGGTATTGTCTTAGAGTGATTGGTGTTTTTCAAACATGGCATATTTAAATGTGATTACCATGTTTGTGCTCCTCTTGCTAGTGAGGAATTTAATAAAAATAAGCAAATGTTTAGCATTCCGCTGTTTCATAAATTGTTGGCACCAATTCAGAGGTCTTACAGTGCAACTGGGAAAATAGAAGGTGTTTAAGGACTAAGAGAAGAGCAAGGATAACTCAGCTAGCAGTCTCCTTGAAAATACAGAGAAAATGTATAGGAAAAAACTATACAGATAGTGGGTTATACTACGTAAGTATAATTCTGTGCTGAATTACATTCTAGAATAAATAACCCACATCTGCTTCATAGTGTTTGTAGTTCGGTGTGACCACAGCTGCATCTAGATGTTTAAAATTCTGATATTATTTTTAACTGGTTAGAGCAATCTTTAAATTAGGTAAGTATATAAGCAGATTGAATGTGCCAGTTTCACAAAAAAGACTGTTTTGCAGCTTAAAATTTTTTGGACAAAGCTTCATCTATGTATGTACTGTGATTGCTTCATTAAAGATACTAATATGACTTCAAAAACTTAACAATATCCTTTTGCTATAAAGTTTATATTAAAATCTGATTTGTATTTTTCTTCTTGAGACTTACTATAACTAGCAATATTACAATAGCTGGTTTCTATTCACACTTTTTTTCTTTTTTAGTGAAACATACTATCCAATCTAAAATACTGAATATTTAGTCCAAGTAGATTCTTCATTTTTTTCAGGATATCATCTAAGGCCAATAAAATCATGGAGGAAACAGTAAATATGGCTGTTTGGGGTCATGATTTTATGCAATAATTTCATTTGAACAATCACAATTTATGTTATATTTTAAGGAGCTTCTTGAGTTATGATAGGGTTTGCAATTTAAGTTAGCCTATCCCTGACTTTTCATACAAAGTTATGTAATGTTAAATGAAAATGTGTCTCCTTTGTACAGTTCATCAGGGATTTTGTAGTATACTTCTTTTCACTGTATACAGTTACTAACGGGTGAGGGGGTTCTACTTTATTATTTTGCCAGTATTTAATGGGTGGGTTTTTTGGTATAGATTCTGCAAACATGCTCTTAGTTGATCGGGTTTTAGTTAACAAAGTAGTTCAAAGCTACCGGTGGGTCAAACTGTGGAGAAAGAAAGCGCAAGCTTTGTGTTTCTCATGGAAATTGGGAGCAGATCAGAGTGAGAACTGTCCTGAACAGAAATAATAGGCAAATATAGGAGCCATCCCTTCATTAGCCTGCAAAGTCCAGCATGATACTTTAAAGCCCATTCAGAGCTGGTTGTGTTCATAGCTGCCTGACAGTTGTGCTGTGTGACTTCAGCGCTCTGCCCTGCTTGGACTTTCTGGAGAGTAGGAGGTTCAGCTCTGTCCTTAGAGGGAGAGGGAGCACTAGGGTGAAGATGCCTCTTTGTAGCTCTAGGTTGATAAACTGTCTCCTTAAATGAGAATATGGTCTAGGAGGAATGAACGTAGGGACCACTGAGACGTATCACAAAATCTGTGTGAAAAACAAGAGTCATGGAAGGATGGTCATGGATGGATTTTATAACATTGGTTGTTTAAGCCTTCTAAATAGAAGACTGTTTGAGTACTCTGGTCTTTTTTATTTTGCTTTTTCTATGCACTAAGTACACATTCACCCAATTCTGTAAAAATTACTTTTTTGAGTTGGAGCCAAAAGAAACCTGAGCAAAATAGTTTGCTCCACTGTTGTGCTCATACCAGGCACAATGCAAGTGCCTTGCAAAGCAGGAACATCCTTATTACCCAGAGAATCTCAGCCTCTGTATGACTCCTGCTGAGTGACAGAACCAGATACTTAAGCATCCTTGTCTCCACTGCTGCGGCCTCCACTGTGCATACTAGGAGGGTTATTATATATATAGTTTTTTAAACCTCTGTCTTTTCTGGGTCCTCTTAAGCATTTAGTTTCCAATCTATACAGTAAAAACATTTTGGGATGTTTTTCAGTTCTGTAATCACCTTGTCACTGGTCCCTCTCGGTTATCAACACTTCTGACATTTTGTTGGGAGGTGCAGCAGTGCTTCTTTTTGCTCAGGCTTATGATATGAGGCCATATCACTGGCTCAGGATAATGGAAGGGCAATCACCTCCCATGCTTCCATCATTCAGTAAATCCACTCTCATTTATGTGTCTCTCTGTTCCTGCCGTGATCATATTCCTCCTACACAATACTGCAGCTCTCTTTAGGAGTGCTGTTCATTTCATCTGCATTTACTTTTTGTTGCCCATTTGGTTTTACAGCTCTTCTTGCCTTTTAAGTCCTTTTTTTTCCTTCTCATTTATATTGCTCTTTCTGCCTAGAATGGTATGCACTTCTTGTGCATATACATACATCTATACATTTCTCTTCTGCCCTTCAAGTATTCCCCCCAAGGTCTCAATTTGATGCCGAGTGCTTTAGTCTTGGTGTGATTAAGTGTGATTAAGCAGATGCTCATCTTTAAGCATAAGCAGTTAAACTATTAAAATTTAGACACATGCTTTTCACAATTCAGAACGGATGGTACCTTTAGCATTTTCCTTGAATGGGAGGCTAAAAGCCTGAATGTGGAGGTTTTTAAATTTCATTAAATCTTTAGTGAATATTGAGCATATATCTATAACACGTATGTGCTTAAGTGGTCTCCTAAGTGTAGGTGTTTTACCCTGATTTTAATTTTTTTCCAACAAGAAACATAATTTTGTTTTTCTAACTACCTGCAGTAACTTACTGGGAAAAGGTGGATGGTGTTATACTAGTTCACTTGTCTGTTTTCTCATTAGGCAGACATCTGTTCATCATTCTCAGATTCTGTAGACAAGATTTGCCTGCTGAGTACATACAACTGTAACCTATACTTACAGATATCTGTCAGATAAACTTTAGTTGTAGCATTATTTTGTTGTTGGATGCTATTCCTGAACTGCTCTTGTTAAAGTGAGTGTGTGTGTATGTTCTTATCTGTCTCTTTCAGTGATGGAAGAGAGTATTTGAAAAAGAGGGAAAATGTGATTTAAAATGTGATTTAAAAATAGTTTCACTACACATAATTTCATGTACACTGTATATAGACAATTATTACCCCCCTCCTACCCCCCCAGTTTTTGGAATACTCTGCTTTACTTCCCTGAAAATATTTGTTTATGGACTGCAGAAAAATCAAAATAAGTTGATACTATCATGATGGAATTCATGAAAAATGTAAGTTGCAGAATCCTCTCAAAATATTTCTGCTTGATTTGCTTTGAAAAGCTTGCTTGTCTGAGTAGAATAACTGAAAAATGGTATTGTACAGAAAAAAACCCGTTATGAATGCCTAAAATTTTTGAAGTTATTTTTGAATAGATTGATTCATATTGAGATTAGCTTCCTGCCAGATGGATGGAATTTACAGTAAATCAGTTTTTGGCAGGATAGAAATAAAAAATGAACAACATCTGCTTATTTATAAAAGTTTTCCTATTCTTTCTCTATATTGGTGGGGCACAAATTACCTATCCAAAGAATGTTTTATTACCAATAAATTGTGGAATCTTAAAGCTTACAGGGATGAGAAGGTATTCGTGTTTACAAAGAGGCTGACAACAGAGCATGTTTATACAGTGTAAGCAGCACCTTTGCATAATACTGCTATTGATGTTCAGCATCTATGTATCTATTGAGATTCTGTTCCAGCAGTGGGTCTTGGTGCAGGAAAAGCCTGACAGTTGCCAGAAGTTATTTCAGGTTGTGATCTTGCAGACATGTCTATGTAGGCAAACTTGTCAAAGTCAAACATTCCACATTCACAAAGAAGGAAAGCTCATGGGTATGCAAAATCCTTATAGCCTCCTTTTGACCCATACAAATCAAGCTATTCTACGGTCCTATTAATATTTCTGTTCATAAGTTCATGCATCGCTTTATAAATGGGATATTGGAGTACTCAGATATTAGGTCAATATATTTGGCTGCTGCTTTGTGATGACCTTAACATGATGGGTGTGCCTGAGTTTTTAAGGAGCAGTTTGTTTATACTCTTGACTCTTTTAATGTACATCAAAAAAGAAAGCTCAGGCCCTCTCAGTGTCATTGATGCCCAAAGTACTGGCTCAAAACTGCTGAAGTCAGAGGTTAGATGACTAAAGTGGGAGTTAACGGCATACTTCTGGTATGAATAGCTAACCCCACAATCCTTCAGTAACTGCAACTCAAGATCAACAGTAGCTGGAAGCTACTGGCAATGAGAGGGCACAATCATATGATATTTCACACACCTAACTTCATTTACCAGAAATACCATGCTGTTCTTGCCTACCAAAACTTCTATAAGTTGAAATAGAGGTAGAACAGTAACTTTATTATGTCCTATCAAGTTTAGAGATAAAACATATACTTGGGATGTTGGTAACATATTTACTAAAAAAGAAGGTTTAAAAGCTAATTGTCTATTATTTCTACTACTCCTTTCAGGAGTTTTTCAGAATATTGTTATTTGGGTTGAGGATGAATCCAGTCTGCATCCTTTCCATCAAGGTCACCACTAGGAAACTACCTTTGACAAGGCATAGCATAAGTCTGATCCTCATAGCATACCTAGTCTCCTATGGGCAGCCAAGATTCATAGGCAATGTCTTTTACTACACCAATTAATGTAGGTGGATAAAGTAGAGAAGCTTTTGGGCATTCCAGCTTTCCATCAAGAGCCAGCTTAGCAGCTGGCAACTGCAAATCCTCTTCACCTAAAGGTTAATCATTTTAGGGAGCTGCTTCTGCCTTCACAATTTCTTTCTGTTATCTAGAATGGCTTTAAAGGCCCCAGAGAAATCCTGCTTCTCTTAAAGGAGGGAGCTAAAGAATTCACTTTACTTTCTTATTCCTTCCTCCCAGATCTTTATTTTCAGTATCTTAAAAGATATTTAGAAAATTTATAGGAAAGGTGAGCATCATTTTCTTTTCTGTGACTTGTGCAATAGTTCAGAAGGTTCCATTGCTTCCTTTCTTCCTTAGCTTTCTTGGTTTATGTATCCATTGTGTTCTAAACTTACATCACATTCAGAGCTATGGGTGTAAAACATTTCTTTCTGCTTACAGGCCCTTTAGAACACAGGGCTAAAACTGTAAATTTCACCTGAAGAGAATAATTATGCATGTAAGCTTCTTAATAGGTTTACAACTTCCATTTCTTTGTGAGATTTACATAGAATGAAAACATCTATAACAGATTTAAGACTGAAATTTTGTCTCCTCCTCTTATTTGGGAAATTCTATCATCATGACCTAGAATACCAAACATATCGATGCCCCCCAGTTAAGAATGGAATAAGGTCATATATTTTATCAGAAAATCTACTGGGAGATATTCTTTCTTCCTATTTTTCAGACACCTCCTGTCAAAGGGACTTAGAATTAGCACTCTTTTGTCCTTGGCCAAAAAAAATGCCAAGGTAAGAATCTTGATGATGATAGGCAGAAATCTCTGGTGAATGAAGCCTGAAGTAATACAGTCATTAAATTACCTTTCTAATTTCTGAAGGTATATGTATAATACTTCTGTGCTTCTTAGGTATTTGTCAAAATGTACTAACGTAATTTGAAAATTACACTGGAAAAAATACATATTTGCAAATAACTCCTACATTATATTAGTGGTTGATATGCAGAAATTGTAGGTGTTTTATAAAATGACTGTATTTTTGAGACTAAATTTGAATGTGTAAGTGAATTAAAATGAAAAGATTAGGCTATGAATTAATATTTAGCTTATTCTGTAAAATATAACTCTGTTATATCTAAAGCAGCATTATATAGTAATCATTTAGTATGAAATTCAGTAGAGTTAAACAGGTAAAACATAATAGGGTTGCAGCAAGAAAAGACCATAACTATCAGAGATGAAGCCCAAAAGTTCTATTAACTCCCAGTACTGAAGAAAAGTGATAAATGAGTAGAAAATGAATTTTTTTGTTATTTTGTTCTTAAAAAAAAATTGCTTTGCAGGCTAAGACCTTTGTAAATACTTAGACATCTGCTGAACAGGGGTGTTCCACTTGATGCCATTGGGATGCTGAAGAGGAGAGGGACTAATTTAAATATACAATTTAAAGCCTAGTCATGCAAGTTCCACACATACAAGCCTCACATCAACTCTTTGGGAAAATTTGCTTTGTTTTAGATAATTTAACTGAAACTATTTCAAATACATAAGTTTTAAAGGCACAACAGAAATAATCAGAAAATGCTTTTCTCAGCCATCATATATTACATCTCAGTCATCTCAAAGATATCAATATTACTCACATTTTATCATGATGAAATGGAGATGGTCAAAAGACTACCCTAGAACACCCACTACACCCAAAGAAGACCCAAGAACAGTCTGTGTCTTTTGACTTCCATTGTGGTGTTTTTTTCTCTAGGACCTATTGTCTTCCTGTTTCTCAGCCAGGTCTTGAAGTTCTCTTTATCTTTTTGTTCACAAAAATATGTTGAAACAACACTTGCACTTAAATATTACAGGGGATTGTTTTCATCTGTCTTAGGGACAAGAGAGTCCCCCAGGGACTATGACCAAGTAGCCAGCGCAATCAGACTCCTAAATATATCTACACTTTCACAGCATATAGTTCTGATCAAAAAAGAAAAGGGGAGGAAGCCAGGGACATTCCATGTGATAGGAATAATAATTGTGAGTGTTTCTGAACATTAGCTTTTTGCTGAAGAGCAAGACACTCTAGGCTGTGCAATAATTTTTTAATATTCTATCAGGGAACATAAAACAAGTCACTGACCTTGAATATCTTAGTGATTGTATTCAAGGAAATGAAAATTAGTTTATATAAATAATAAAAGACAATAATTAGATAAAATATAATTTAATGCTTGGAAGAATTCTAAAAATTAATTTGAAGTTACTAATGGTGTAAAATGTCAATTGCTTTTCACAAATGTGCATTTTTGTACAATGTTTAAGAAATAGAATATATGCATTGCATATAGTAACTCAGATCTTCCTTCAGCAAAATGCTGGAGTACATTCACACTTAAACTGAGAGAAGATTCACTGACATCAGTAATCTGTTAGGAGTTTTTTATTATAAATTTGTTAACAGCAGCAAAAGCAAGTGGTAAGATTCTGCAGTTAAGTTTACAGTCCTCTTGCATTTTAACTACTATTTCAAACATTATTTGCTTTTTCAGACTCTCTCTCCGTCTACTTGAAAGAGAAATAATGAATAAAGCCAAGTCACTTTGGGGCACGGTGAGCACGGAACAAAGCAAACTGCTTTTTCATGGGCTTTAACAAAAGCTTTTATTTTTGAATGGCTGATGAACCAAGTTGCTGGGGATTGATTGGCAAACATTGGGAAGAATCCTTTGTTGTCCATTATTGACATATGGGTTGGCTAGACTCAGTTATGAGCCTCTGCAATTTTGTTCTCAGTGTCTGCAATAGTATTTTATTAAACATTTTATAAGATAAGTGAAGGAACAGTTTGAACCCTGAACTTTCACTACATATTTACTTACTCTCCAAAGTGTCCTGGAGAAAATTTGACCATGGGGGACTGTGGAAAGATTCTTGCATATTTGAGTAAATCGTCTTTGAAGGAGGTCTGAAAATATGTACAAGTAGTCAGTAGGCAGCCATGTGGGTTTTTTTTATGGGAGAGGAGCACTTGAGGGGGGTCCTGGTATTAGGATAGGCAAGGAAATTGGAACTGAGGTTAAAATAGTTTTTTATTGAAAACACAATTAAAAATATGTGAAATTTTTCCTAGTGCATATTTAATATGAAACATCAAAATGTTTCATTTCAACATGGCCTAGCTCAGGATTCAGTGGGTGTCGTGGTTTAGCCTCTGTCAGCAACCAAGCACCACGCAGGCGCTCGCTCACCCTCCCCGCCCCTGGTGGGACAGGGAAGAGAATAGGAAGGGCAAAAGTAAGAAAACTCATAGATTGAGACAAGAACAGTTTAATAATTGAAATAAAATAAAAATTGTAGTAATAGTAATAAAAATTGTAATGAAAAGGAGAACAATGAGAGAGAGAAACAAAACCCAGGAAAAAAAAAAGGAAGTGATACAATCAGTCACCACCCACTGGCCGATGCCCATCCCATCCCCAAGCAGCGATCGCTGCCCCCCCAGCCCACTCCCCCCAGCTTCTATACTGAGCGTGACATCAGGCGGTATGGAATAGCCCTGTGGCCAGTTTGGGTCAGCTGTCCTGGCTGTGCCCCCGCCCAGCTTCTTGTGCCCCTGGCAGAGCATGGGAAGCTGAAAAGGCCTTGACTAGTGTAAGCACTGCTTAGCCACAACTAAAACATCAGCGCGTTATCAGCATTGTTCTCATACTAAATCCAGACCACAGCACTATGCTGGCTACTAGGAAGAAAACTAACTCTATCCCAGCCAAAATCAGGACAGCAGGAATGGTTTAACTAAAGGCAAAACCACTCAGTATTCCCTTTGAGTTTTCTGTGTTTTCTTTTAAACAGTAAGTGTCTGTCAAATTCACTGGTGTTACAGAAGTAAAATCCTGAGAAAAAAAAACATCTTTGTGCCTTATTTATGTAAATGTATTGGAAAACTTTTAGTTCAATAAATGGCACTTTTTTCTTTTCTGTATTTTTATTCTTATCACTAAATGTTCATCGAGAGAATAAGCATACCATAAATAGATGCATAAACATATGGGATGCTTTTCAACAAGTTATTTTTTTATAATCTTGCTTTCTTAATTTGTCCTAATGGGATAGTTTAGACCATGTGTTATGTCACAAATTACATTTAAAGTAAGAATCAAATCAGCTGACTCTTAGGAGCCATAGAAAATTATGAAGTGGCAATAATAACAACAAAACAATATTATGGCCTTCCGCAGCCCCAAGGTATACTATTATTTATTAATATCAATTGATTAAGATTAGTAACAAGAGCAGGGTGAATAGTGCAAAATACTTTCCATAAATATTCATGTGACTGTTAAGTGGTCTTATTTCAGATGTCTTTATGTTGCTTCCTGAGCTCTCTTGCACTGACTAGGCTTTTGCCAGAGTAAATGCTCACAGGAAAAAAGAATGTTAAGCCTACATATTTTAGCACTTATGGAAAACTTAAATTTGTTGCCCATCAGACATTCCTGCAGGAATCTACTAAGACCCATGTTTATCTAATTATGGAACAGGTGCCTACTTAGGAAATTTGATGTCTAACTTGGAAAAAAACCCACCTCTAATAAATAACTTTGTAAGATCACACAATGTATGGATGTCAGAAATGTAATGATCTATCAGTTCTGATGCCATCTGGGTCACTTTAAACAGTGAGGTGCTTTTCTTTGCAGTGTTCTTTTCAGTGTGTCTTCCCAGTAGTAACAGCAGAGGGACTTAACCAAGAGAAAAAAAACACTACTAAACCCAACAGAATCATGGTATTATAACAGAAAACAACTCATTTTGGTATAATTTGTGACTTAATTCAGAGAAACTCTGTACTGGTCTTAACTTTTTCATGGTTCTGAAAGTTGTCTGTAACCATAACAAAACTTCATTATGCTTTCTGCATTATTGTGAACTAAGCAAGTTTTGCCTTCATTATGTTTCCATTTTGAAAGGATACAATAAAAGTGTAAAAATCACAAAATGAAGGAGTTGTGAACCATTCAAGTGATTTTGCTCAGGAAGAAAAGATATCAATAAAATGTTTGATTTTTTTTTCTTCAGCAGAATGACATGTATTTAAATGTGAGAAAACTTCTGTAGAAACTGAATCAGTAGTTTGTTTCCCTGTTCTTTTGCCATGAATACAGTATTGAATCTTTGAATGGTTCTTTAATTTCATGTCTTAGAATTATTTTAAACCACTGCTATTCCCTCCACCATTACTAGCCTTGTTATCTTCTTTTGAATATAGACTCATTATTGGGATATTTTACAGAAAAATATTTTCTGAATTTAAGGCAGATTTTGCAGTGTCTGTACTTCTCCCTGATCAAAGATTGAAGAAAAGTATGGAAAAAGTAGGTAAGAAAAAAGAATACCTTAGCCGATTAAAAAGACGTCCTGTGGACATCAGGACAGACATATAGCTGTTACACATCTTATGCCATTTGGCTCCTCCAGTGCCTAGACGCAGTAGCCTATTGGGCATTGTCTCGTGGAGGGAAATGGTGAGCCAGATGTAGCGATGTTCTGTTTAATGTGAGCTTCTCAAACTGGAGTCTTTTATACAACTTTTTGACATGTAGAAATTTTCTTAACAAAATGTATCATTTGATAATACAGGAACACACCATGCCCCCAACAATTTAAACCCACATTAGAAAACTTCTAATTATCGTGGCAATTTCAGCTAATTTTACATCTTTATATGGTGATGCTATTCATGTCCAGCAGTGGCTTTGTATAGCTGGGAAATATTTGTATTACACTTTAATGGTGGTAGTTAGAGGAGTTACAAAGTGTTAGGAGAGGAAGACTGAACCTTCAGAAAGAATTACAAGTCAGATATTTTAAGAAACTGTCCCTGCTGCTATTGTGCATTTTTCAGCACCTGAACTCAGAGAGACAGAAATCATCAGAAATGTAAGGAAAGGAACTGAAGTACAGTCTTGCTTTAGATGGACATTGAGGCATTGACATCTGAGTCTCACAGTGCATTTACAGAACAGTGGTGACCACTCATATCAATCTTCCAACTGCAATATGGCTTCAAAGGTCTCTGAAAGAACCCAGTAAAATCTGAAAGGACAGTTGGCATCACTTTTCCAGAATCTCCTAATTATATGCCGTTAGGACGGAGAACTCATAGGGCTTTTTGAAATAGATTTTGGTGTGAGAATGAAACTTTTTTTTTTTTTTTTTTTTTTTGTGAAAAAGACCTTTCCCACAGTATATTCAGTTCTGTTACTCGCTTTTAAGAAAAACCTTGTTTGGTATAAGTGGAAGAGGTTGATTTATGCCCTATATCAGATATGCAAAGAACTTTTGCATCTTCACTCTACACATTTTCAGCAACAGTTTTGTTTTCTTTATTATTGCAATGTTACATGGGTATTGCAAAACACTTTGTCAGTAATAAAATGTTAAAAGCTTGCCAAAATCATTAAGTTCTATACCCTTATTACTACACTGAAGAAGTGCTGCATGTTCATCACCAGCTGCTTTTCCAAATGTAGTAATGCACCACAGAGGCACAGTGCTGAATCCAGTAAGTGTGTTGAAAAGATAATATCGTTTGTCTTGTAAAGAATCACAGATTGGAAGAAACATTTTCATTTCAATTATGGGTTCTGACCTCAATTACTTTAAGAATCTTTCTTGGTAATTTATGGAGTTGTTCACAGACAAATATTCTTATACATAATTACTTTTCATTTGATGATAAACAGAGGAAGCAAACCCAATGTAGTCCAAGTCTTGCATGCATATAAGCCAGCTGGTAAATACACATTACTCTCAGAATACCTGCTTACCCATGAGTTTAGGAACAGTTTATCTGTAATGTCACTTCCAGAATAAGAAATTCTTTCCTCTGGATGACTATTCTGTAATACTGCAAGAGAGTGCATCTTTGGGGACCAGCACTTTCAGATATGACAGCTCAGTGATGGCAGCACAGTTCCTCTGACGCTAGGTAGAAAAAGGAACAGCAAAATTTCTATTCTACTGCTCAGCCATCCAGCCCTTATGTGATCAGTGAATGATGAAGTTGCACTGCTTGTTTCCTGCCTTGCTGGAAGAAAATTAAAGTTCAAGTTTTTCACTTTTACATATACTGGTACAGAAGGTATTAGTCAGAAAGGCCAGGGGGAAAAAAAAATGTTTTTTTTTTTTCAGCAATAGCAGGAAAGGATTTCTGTGAAGTTGCCCTCTGAGAGCCCTTCTCTGATCACCCCATTTCTAGATGGAGCTCGTTCTGTCTGAAACTAAATGTCATTCGGATCTCCCCAAAATCATCTGGATTCCTATTTTTTTTCAGTGGCCCTTATGCTAATATCCCTCTTTCCAGGTCCAGTAGTGGTGTTGTCCTTGCTAGTGAAGTGGGATTCTTGAACATAAAAACAGATTCCTGTGGAGGAACAAAGGATCTGGAAAATATGATGCTGATACTGTAGTATCTTCAGAATCTGGATAAATTGTTTCTGTGATGGTTGGCTAAATTGTGAATATGGACATTTAGTTTTCCATCCTTCTCTTCTTTCATTTTTATACCTCTCAGCATTTTTGCTTTCCTTTCAAATTTTTCCTCCTTTTTATCTTGTTCCTACTATTTTTCTGATAGCATCTGCACTTTTCTGTGGAGTTTACTCTTCAGCTGAATTCTGCATGGTGGTGAAGTAACTAAGGGCAAAGTGGTCTCTAGATTATCTGAGCTAAAAGTTGATAAAACTAAAATATGTGCTGGCAACATCTTTTCTATTACTAAAACATTGTTTAAAAAGTGTTGAGGAAATCAAAGAAACTTCACTAATAGTCCTTTATGAATGAGGTATTTTAAAAAAACAAAACCAATAAAGCCCAACCAAAAACCAACAAAAACCCCCCCAAACCCAAAAACCCACAACCTTTATAAGCACTTTGTATGTGTTCCTGTCATCTATAGTAACAATAGAAAAAAAAATTAAGGCACTTTACAGGAACATTTCAAATAGATAATGGAGTATCTTGTCAGTTGTTTGGACAACATGGAATAGCAGACCAGTAGAGCATTCTGTCTTGCCAGAAGTCTTTCTAGTTTTTTTTTGTATTTTTTATATATTTTTATATATATATATAGTTGAATCCATATGTACAGACCGCTGTGTTAAGCAGTTGTCTCTTCAGAATAATTTGTTCCATTAAGTTGATTTATTCATATTTTATAAAATTCTAACAATTTTGATAGAATAATAAATAATACTGTTGTTTTCTAGTGTACATTTCATCCTCCCTTTCACTAGAAATATTCACAAAAATGTATTATTATTATCAAACAAAAAGAAACTACCAAAAGTCTGGGACCAAGTTAGGGAAGAATAAGAAGTAAACTAAGATGTTTGGAGAACTCTCAATGGTGATTTCTGAACTGTGAAATAGAACTGCCTATGACAAGTCATGTAGTTCCAGGTAGCACATGAATTGCCATATTGATATTCAGTGCACTGCCAGTCTCAAGGAAGGGCAACACACATACAAAATGGGGCTGACGCATTTCTGATTTTATGCCAGCATATTGCCACTAATCTAGTAGAATTTTTCTGAATCTGACTTAGTAGAAATTTGACCAGAATCAAGCCCAGAGTTGTTATGATGGCTCTTGCCCATTGCAAAAAAAGTAGCTCTGGATCTCTTCTGATCTATTAAAGGATATTTGAATACGATTAGTAAAATTTCTATTTATAGACATGAATTGAGTCAAAGCCCTCTCAAATGAATATTTAATTTTTGGTCAGTAAGATTTAAGTGCTGCTTGTCAGTGCTCTCAGAAATCATTCCCATGGTGAATATGGGTAACGATAGTGGAGCGTCTGATACACATCATAGCAGCTATGTAATCATTTAATTCTTATGAGATCAGATGGTCTTACTCACAGGTTTTTTTCTTTCTATCCATTGCTGGACTAGAAATAAGTGTGTATCATATTTGACAAGATCAATCTCTGAGTGGGAAACTTGGATGGAAATTTCCCAGGCAACAAATTATCCTAAAAGCCAAAGCATATTTGCTCTTTTGCCTTCCCTACAAGTCCTAAAAGAACTCACAGAAATGTCTGACTTATGTCACTACAAATAACAAACACCGTTCTCAGATATATGAACTACACTGTAGCAGATTTGGTACCCACTGCTCGAGAGTTTGAGAAGGCAGCATGTGATGTCTGTGCAGTATACATCTTTTCTGGTACTCAAGCCCACTTCCATCAGTGGAGGAGCCATTAGCTCCTACATGAAAGACCAGTTACTGTCACAGGTGAGGAGTTTTCAGAAAAGGTGCTGAAGTAAGCCTGCTTAGCATCCCACTTGCTGGAAATCAGAGCCATGCTTTGCAGTAAGTGTTAATGCCTCTGTGGTTCTCTAAGTTTGAAAGTCAATACGAAGAGTCATAACATGGATTAAGCATTACAGGACAAATGGCTTATCACATATATAATGAATAATGCACTTGGCTTGACTGAATATCTGTAATGGCATTGCTTACGTTCTTAAAATACATTCTTAAAACAGTGTAGTAATCAACATAAAAGGTCGTCTTCACCTCAGTGATAAAGAATACACTGCTGCAATACTTTTTTGTGACATAAGCCATATTTCTCTACTTAGATTTATTAGTGTGAAGAAAATTGGTGTTCTGAAAACCAAGTAATACAGACACGTTATTACTGTAGCAAAAAGTGTTATTAATCCATATACTGTGTCTCCAATTGCATGGACTCTGTTTATTATCTGTGAAAGTAACATGACCTTAGCTTTCTCTAAGAGATTCTGGAAGCAGCTGTTTTATGATAAATTTCTTGCTTGCTTTTTTTTCCAAGGGATACTTTGATGTCTTGAAGCATTTTTAGAGGGGGTTCACTTAGCATACAAAAGTAGAGGTGCATGTTGATACAGCTTTCTGTATTTTTTCTTCTAAACTTTCTTTATGGTTTTATAAGAAATAAAACCAAATGAGAAAGTAATCGTGTGTGGTACAGAGCTGGAGAGGAAGAATTAAGGAGGCAACTGTAAGACCTGCCTGAAAAACAGTTTTGAAATCCCAAGCAGAGGTTTAGTGCAATCAAGAAATAAATAAAAAAAAAAATGGGAGCAGGAGTAATAACATGAGAAAATAATCCCATTTGCCAGGTGGTTAGGAGAAACCATTCTGGGGTGGCCTGTTGAATAGACATACTCCAAAAAAGGTCTGGTAATCCGTGTGTGTGGAGCAGGAGATGGTGAAGCCGTTTGTGTTCCTGTCTCCCACTGCAGTTCTCTGTGTTTGATGGCAGGTTCCTGTCTGGGTTCCCCTTCTTCGCAGCTGCATTCCTGGAATGTACTCAGCATTAGCTAGGTAAGATTTGAGTAGCCTTTTTTTAAAATGAAAAGACCAGCAGAACTTGTTGAGTGTTCTGACAAAATACGTACTCCTGAGCAGTCAACAAAGTAGTCATGCTTTACTTGGGTATTAATTTCAATCTTGTGCCTCCTGTAATTCAGCAGGAGAAATTATTCTTCTTACTGCCCAGTCATATCCTTTATCAGTGTAAGGCAAATAACACTGCAGATCGCTTTCATTGACTTTTGCTGTAATATTGGCAATAACCTTGCCACTGTTATGGTGGCAAATTTATTATGAATTGTACCTTTATTATTTATATTATAAATTTATAATAAACTGTAAAGGTATACCATTATAAAGGTAATAACCTTTAAGTCACAGAGTTCCAGGTCAGAAAAAACAGGGCTGTTCACTGTTTCTTCATTGTCATTGGATTTCTGTCTAGGGAATTCTTTATCTTATGGTGAAGCATATTCTAATCCCTTATTCTAAACTGACTTTAAAGCACCCATTAATATCATTGTCAAATTAATCCACTTTTAAATGAGATAGATAGAAAAAATATCTGAGAGTGTGAAAGAACTTAGTTATGAAATTGGTGGTCTTAGCAAAGAGATTGAATGGACTGAATGTAAAATGAATTTATCCCTGGCTTTCATCCAGTCAAATCAAAGTTAGTTTGTTACTAACATTTCACTTTCTTGGACAACTTTCTTGGTTATATGCTCTGACGTGTTCTCTCTGTTGATAAATACAGTAGTTTCATTGTTGTCAGTGTTCTGTCATCTTTTGTAAATGGTATATTCCCCTGAAATAAGAACAAAATAAAAGCAATCATATAATATTACACATTTAACTTTCTATTTTTCCTGTTTTCTCTTTATTAATTGAGCCCACCTCACCAAGGCAATTTTGCTTGTATTTGGATTTCAAATTCAGATCTGTTTTTCTCAATACAGTCTCACAAAAGTTAAGTTGGCTCAATGTGTGCATTGTGTATTTGTGTCAACATGTATGTGTGTCTCTCGTTATATTTAGTATTTCCTTTATACTAACAGAAACCAGCAGAGATGTAAACTGGGTTTATAATAGTGTGTTCTGATGATAAACAGTCCAGTAATTTACCCTGGCTCTGTGACCTTGTTACAAATGGTTGCTTTTCATTTAAAATATTTTTAATACTCCTGCGATGAAAAATGCAAGTGAAGACTTCTTAGTTCAGGATCTGAAAAGCTTATTAAAACATGTAATAATGAAATTAAATTGTTTTTTTCAAACTATAAAAATCATAAAGCCAAAGCTAATGTAATTCCTATAATCTTTTTCTCTGTGAAATTCAGTTTCTTTATACCAGATAACCAAATTAGTTTGTATTCATTCTCCTTGAGTTCCTTTACAGTGCTTAACTAATAGTTTGTGAGGAACAAAGTTACTTCACCCATGTGCTCTTCCTTGTGAAGTGTCACCTTAAGATAAAACAGGGTTACCTATCCATGTGAACAGAATTCGTCATACATTGTCCCCAATAGGAATGTCCAGTTGTTAATTCAGTCATGCTAGTGAAAGTTCGTCAAGAAGTTGTAGCTGTTAACATTATGGTCAAACAAGCCTGCTTATGGTATATCTCTAAAACAAGAGAGCAATTTTAGAGGTTTATTTTATTATAAACTAGTATTCAGTTACCTAAGGTCAGCTTTCACATTTCTCCTTTTTTTATTTGCTAACTGAATCACAGTTATTAGGCTTCTATATGCAATATTCAGAAATCTAATTTCAACCAAATCATCATTATAATAAACTGCTAGCTCATTAGATCAGCAGATATCTATTTTTATTTTCATATAGAAAGATTCAGAGTTTGCAACTTCTGTTTTTTCTGAGTGGCTTTTATTCACTTGGGTATCCTGACTGCACAAAATAGTGTATATTAACTTACAATATGTAAGCAAGACTAAAACTTGAATAGTCTGAGGGGGTGAGATGTGAAATCTTCTTTATAATGTAATAGCTGTTGTACTAAAATAAAATGCAGTGCTTGCAGAAGTCCCATATTAAGACCCCCCCCCCAATGACTGCCACCACACATAGCATATGGAGATGCAAATTCCCACCATGGCACTAATGAAAAGCCAAATGCCTAAGGGGGTCCCTGAATCATGTTCATCTCAGAGCAGGGAGGATGAAAAGAGGCAGAGAATTGCCATTTTCTTACTAGTCCTTTGCAAGGCGATGGCATGTCTGAGCTTCTGCTATAGAAGGTACCCTAGGCTGGGAAGCCTGTGGTGACACTTCTGACATGCCACCCCCTTTGGCTGCCCTAGTGTAGCTGCATTAATTGCTGCCCTGTCCCAATGTTCTTGGGGACTGTAGGCTGCATCCCTTCTCAGTAGGTGTGCCAGTACCAAAAGGCTCTCCCAATGCTCGTTTAGTAGTCCCTCAGCTATACCACTTAGGGCAGGGCAGTGCTTTGTTACATGCCTATAAGTACCAACAGGGTCTTTCAGGGCCAAGAATCCTGCCAAAGGCCACCCAGTGAATACTGTACAGTTGCTAACAATCACACATAGCCTGTGACTGACGAATCATTTCAGTCACTTTAGCTGCATGTACACTAGTTCAGATGCTGGTTTGCTTGATACATTACTGAATCATAAATAAATAACTGTTGTTCTGATTCCTGAGCACACTGGATTTTTATATAATTATCTCCCTTGGCTTTCACCTGTCATCAGAAATTTCAGGTATGCTGACTTTTGGTCACAAACCACTTTCATCCCAATCATCAGTAATCTACCTATTGTTATAGAAATCTTTTTTCCACACCGACTGTTTTTAATTATAGACCTGTTGGTAGCCTTTCATTTATCTCAGAGATGTTGAACATCCCTTCTTGTCGTAGTTTTCACATTTGATTTACTCTTATCTTCTTAAAAGCTTGTCTGGATTTGAGCATGAGCATTCCGATTGCTCTGTTGGCTGTTTGGCAAATTTCTTCTAAAGGTGTTCTGATTCCTGGAATACTTGCGGATATTTTTTCTGATTTCGGTGCTGTAAATTCACGTGATTTTATTACATGTATAAGTATGTATTTTGGTGAAAGGACAAACAGGTGTTCATAGATCGTTCTGTATTCTCATTCTGTTTGATGATTTAGTCCCTATCCTGAAGTTGCTGTTTTAGTGCTTAGTTGTTAAATCCTTCAAGTAAATGTAATGATATTTGGCACATGTTTCTCTTTTTGATTCAACTATTTATATAGAATTTATGAAAAATCGTAATTATTGTGTAGAATATTTTTGCTTTTGAAGTCAGCTAAGAAAAGACTCTGTCCCCGTTATGGAGTTCTGGAGAGAGAAGTTTTAAAACCTATAGATAAAGAATAATGTCTGTCAAATGTAGTAGGCCATAGT
Source organism: Scopus umbretta (assembly GCA_013400535.1). Classification (NCBI taxonomy): domain Eukaryota; kingdom Metazoa; phylum Chordata; class Aves; order Pelecaniformes; family Scopidae; genus Scopus; species Scopus umbretta. The sequence goes on from VZTL01064768.1 coordinate 24,720, forward strand.
CTGACGTACTCTAAACATTTTTTGGACTTCTGTGGACAGGTGTTCATTAATATTAGCTAAGAATTTGGTACTGATGTCTCTAGAGCTATCTGTTGGTTTTAGAACCATCATATTTTCTAGTACATTTATGCATTCATGTCCAGACACAAATACATACACAGAGAAACATAATTTAGTAAACGGTTTTGCTTTTATTTGATAAAATTTTCTTATTTCTAAGACCCAAGTCTAAAATACCCTTGAATAGGAATACAGAAAAAGTTTATATATAGCCATTTTTCTAACAGTGCAATGCTGTTTCTTACAGTGATTTTCCTTCACCTCCTTCAAAGATGATCTGATTAATGACCTTATTTCGTATGGAGACTACCATAATTTTTATTCCTCTCTTCCTCATATGTGTTGCTAACAGACTGAAAATATGCTAGAATATAGCTTCCTATTGTAAGAAACAGAGTAAGATATGGAATAATTATGGCATTAGGAATTACCTTTTCATTCATTTTTGCAGAGCACTTCCAAAAAAGTAATTAAATTAGTTGATTTTATTTGCATTAATCTCCTTCATTAATAAATCAGATATTGTCAGTAATTAAGAATATCCCAGGATTTTCCTTTGTGATGTATGGGTAGTTTTCCTATAGGATTTGTTGAAATCAAGTTTAGTTTAAAGTTATGTTCCAAAATACATATTTTTGACAGAATAATTTTTTCTCTCAAAAAAGGAGAAAGTCTCTCCACCTAAAGAAAGTTAAAAAACTCCCAAGCAAAACCTTTCAATAATGATTAAGTAAACAAGTATCCAGATGTTGTTGCCCTGAGACAGAATATTAGCTGTCATAATCGTGCTAGAAAATATCATGACAGTTTATTTCATAGCTCATATAAACAAACAATAATGAAATTAAATTGTAATAGAGACCTGTGTTAGTGCAGGATTATTATCCTAGAGTGAATGCTGTCGCAGTCTTTTAATGTTATAAGTTAAAGGAAATGGAAACATTCTAATCTGCTTCCACCAAATGATTTTAGGAAGGATTCCTACGTCAAGTTATTTTCTTTATTGCAATTTTTTTTTTCAGTCTTTTAAATGATTTCTAGATTTTATTTATTTCTTCCTTCCTTTAGGAATGAAACAACTTTTACTTATGGGGTGTGGGTGTTGCTTTTGCCTGAACTGTGATGGTCAGAGAAAAAGACATTGCACTTACAGCATGGAATCATATGATTGAACTGGTATTGAGCAATAATTTATTGAGATTTGGTCAAATTTTTGGTCAATATTTTTCTCATTAGATTAATAAAACATGAGAAAAAATTGTTGAGAGTTCAGTTCCTCTAAAGAAAAGTAAGGCTGCTCATGTCTTCACGTAGTTTTCAACTAGCACGTTAGTGTCTCTTGCAATCACAGCCTTTTTGCAGGGTGCCCGTTGCCCAGATACCAAGTCTGCCAGAGCTCAAGCTAAATGATAGGGTGAGGTTGTGTGCAGGCTGGTAGGCACGCAGCTGTTCACGCTTATTTACTGCAGTCTGGAAAGAAAATTGCTCCACAGATAAATTTTGCTAAGTATAAAATATACAGGATCAAAATATTCACAAACAAGCACCTAATGGCTTTCTTTGAAGTGTCTGAGTTCTTTATTTTTAGTTTTATGTGGCGTAATTGTCTTAGAGAAGTAATGCCACATCTACTCGTAAATAAAATAAGGTAACATTTTTAATATTAATAAATATTTTCCCTATTATTATGACACAGATAAAATAGGGTGCAAACCTTATTAAGACTTGTTTTTGCTTGATACAATGCATGACTATAAATGAATTTTGTTTGATCCAGGGTTTCTCTAAATTAAAAAGAACAAAGAGTATCAGATAAAAATTAAATAGCACAGAAATGTATATTTCATAATCCTTTTTGAAATGCAAATATGTTACAAAACATATTCCTTTTATGTTCTCAAGTTATGTTTGATATTTATAAAGATTGCCCATCATTGCCTTCAATTAAAAGTTCACTTATCAAGGATAACCTCTATGTTTTTCATATCATAATTGATAAATCTAATCCTTTCATTAAGATGAATGAAGTTTTCCCTAAAAACCATAACAGTGCCAGATGGTTTCTAAGAGAAAAACATACTGCTTTTGACTGTTATAAATTTAACATAGGCACACAATACAAATTAGTAGAAAAGGGGAAAAAAAATCTAGTTTGCCTTTCCCTCTCCCCAAATTACATGTTTCATTTGTCGCATGGATCTGAGGTAAGAGTAAATTAAAATAGTCTCTGCTGTTTTACTTTGCTCCAATAAAGTCAGTCAACAATTTCAATAGCAATAATTTTCTGTCTAGATCAGGACATTTTTAAGAAACCTCACTAATTTAATTTTGATATGGTGAAAAGAATACACTTCATTCTCCCTCCACTGAAATATGCTGGAATACTACCATAGCTTGAGTAGCACCCACATTATGATTTGTGACTTTACTCTTTTGGTCCATGTTTCTGTGCATGTTGGAAATAACGTGTAGTGGACAACCAGTCTCAACTGTAGTACCTGCTTCTCATGTTTGTCATAGAAGGTCTGAGCAACACAGGTATATTTGTTGTCTCCAGAGCAGTAACACTGTCTCATCAGTGTGTATTCTGCAGCTGTAAGTGAAAATCCACAAGAGTTAAGTTTGATTTGACATTTCTGGCTACATCTAAAAGCATCAGCCAGGGAATTTATATTGTAGAAAAGAGCCTGTGGGAATGTAAAGTTGGTAGCAGAAAGAAAAATAATCTCAACTACAGTCTATAGTATGTTATATACCTGTTAACCCAGGTGGACATATTTCCAACTCCATAATCCCTGTCAAAGGAGAAAGAAGATATCACATGGCAAATAACATTATTATTCAATCTGTACCTGTCCAATTGTCTCATTTTTGCCAGAATCACACCCAGAAGATATATTATAATATTTACAAAGCTGAGCAAAAATAGATAAAGCCAAACACACAGACCACCTTAGAAAAAAGCAAGGGTGTAACAGAAGAATAGGTCTTGGTCTTACTTCAGTTCTTTATATGTCCAAATCCTTATTTTCTCTTACTTCATTTTTCTGGAAATACTCCCCACTCATTAGTTATTTTCATTCTTATCATCTGAAGCTTCCATCGTGGTTTCTCAGCTTGTCCAAACTGCTAATGTTGACATAGTGATGCAACTGGTCAGTGCCAGCCTACTTTGGCATCTGTTTGCATCTATCTGTGTAAGCAAACTAATTTTGCTGCTTGCACATGAAAAATGCATGCTCTCTGCTTCTGAAATTTCTTTTATCTGCATGTCATTCCTCTCTTTACAAATACCATCAAATCATTATAGTTCTCCAAAATTATAAGACGTGTTACTCAGTTTTCCCCATCAAAAATGTGAGTCTATTTTTCCTTCTGTAGAATCAGTTCTGTCTGATTTCATAGAAGCTTTGCTATGAAAGGGAGGACTCCAATTCTGATCTTTTCTAACATGCACTTTTTGAAGGCTTGAGAAATGGCAAAGTACACATAGAAATTTTTTTCAGCAGCTTAAAACAGCATCTGCTTCTCAGTCCGCAACTTCACATTGATTAGACGGTAGATTTTCTAGATTAATCCCTGACCACTAAAGCACTTTTGTTCTCTCCCATGCTGCTGGGAGATTTATTGATTTAATTGAAGGAGTTCTTACTAGAGTTTTTCAGCTGTACATATGTCTCTTCCTCCTTATGTTCTTCACTTTACCCATTTTTATCATCCTCTGGGCTATGACTGTTTTTTTCCCAGAGGTTATAAGTTAAAACAAAGGCTCAACTGCTCTTCAAGAATCTGCTTCTGATTAACTTGACTTTAACTTACCTTTTACCTTAGATCAATTTCACCTATGCCTATGCTACATAGGGAATTTCCCTGGGGATGTATATGGATTAGTCACAAGAATATGAAGGTAATTCCATTTAAAGGAAACAGAAATAGGTCATTTTAACAATGCAATGGCAGCTTTGTGTCATATTTACTTTGGAGCTTACAAAGCTGTGGGATTTTTATGTTTTTCTCCCTTTAATTATTTCTGCAAATTAATAAAGCACAAACTAAAAAAATTAATAAAATATAAAGATGGTATTACACCAATACAAAACTCTCCATCTTTGCTCTCCTTTCTTCTATGGCAGCAGTAGCAGGGACACAGGAAAAAAAACAGAGTGGTTTTGTATTAGACCAGACAGTGGGATTGTTCAAAAATTGTTTGCTGTTCCTCAAAGTGATACTTCAGGTTATGTGAAGGTTTTGAAATGGGAATGCAGGATCTGTGGCAGCAGTCAAGAACTTGTAGAAAAATACAGATACTGTTTGCTAACTGTTCTGCACGACATTTGAAATCATACTGGCTAATTTTGAGACTTCACATTTTTGTTCTTATTATAGAAATCTTTAGCAATTTGTAGTTAAGCAAAATTGCCAACTGCAATGATAAATTGTAGCATATGGGTGTATGCATATACAGAAAACATCCATGCATTACATATGCAGTGTAATACAATTCCTATAATCTCCATTACAGTAGCTTTGCAAAGATACTGAAACTTGCTGTGCAGACAAAAGCGTTTACACAGTTTTATTGAAATTAACAGAAACTGTGCATGTGAAGGCTTAAGAAATCCCTGACTTTTTCTGCCTCAGACATAACTGCTGTTTCTTCTTCATGTTCTAAACAAGTTAAAAGAGGATGATTTGGATTTTCATTACTAGAGCACTATTTTTTTTGCAACTATGCAACTATGGTTCAGTACATCTGCCCAGTTTTATTTCAGACTGCAAAAATGTTTTTTTAAAAATCTGGTCCCCTTCTATCCCAATGGAAAGGAAAGCAGGGCAGAACACATTTTTTTCCTGTTGTATATATTTATGAAAAAGATGAAAAAAATCTAATGGAACAGAGTAGCTGAAGGCAATAATTGGCTCTGACAGTTGCAAACCTACCAAAGAAATCAAGTAGAAAAGTAGACATTTCTGCGTAGTGCTACTTTTTAAAATTCCCATTGCTAAAAAAAAAAAGAAAAAGGTGCTCTATTGTGTAAATGCGTGATATTAATATGTTTTATTAAAGAACAAAAGTGCTTCAACAGGAAAATATATTTACTATTGGAAACTTTCATCAAAGGAAAACTGAAGTATAGAGAAATACATGAAAGTAGCCAACTGATAACAACAGTGAAATCACAAAATATTGATTTCTAATCCTGTGCCAGACAGCTTCTGGTGAATCCCTACAACGATGTCTATAATACTTCCATTACTACCGCTCTGCCCCAGCCAGGTGCTGCCGGCTCCCCTGCAGAGCTGACAGCTGGGATGGTCGCCTGTGCTAGCCCATGGTCAGGGGTTAAAGGTTAAAATCCCCAATGCAGACAAGCGTGAGCTGAGACACTGGGTTGGAGTAACTGATAGAAAAGAACCTCTAACCCCTTTTTCCAGGTCCAGGAAGAGGCTTGGAAGGCAAGTAAAGACAGAATGATCTTAATCTGTCGCACTTTCACTGTAGTTTATGTAACAGGACACACAGTATTAAATTCTTTGGCTGTGACATATAGCATGAATTTACATTAGAGTCCTCTGAATCCATCTAGGTCTTTTCTTTGCATGTGTGAAGTGCCTTAGTGGCCTCGTTAGGGAATCTGGGAAAAAATGCTTTGTTTAAAAGATTTAATTCCTGTAGAATTTCCAATGCCAAATTGGTTTATGTGTAAAGAAAATCCGTATATAAATAAATAAGGATGAACTTAATAGGTCATACAGAATGTTTGCATAACACAGGATTGTCTTGAACACTGTACTGTGATACACAGGCAAAAGCACAAGTGTAAGCATGTATTGGCACTCTCCGACACTACTTCTTCAGCCCCTATGTGTGCCTCAGATTTCACTGACCTAGAAATAGAGTGATTAGAAACTATGGATTTTTATGCTATGAATTTTCTCAATTGGTTCTTGAAGTCAAGTGAACACAGCTTCTTCAGCATTCTGCAGCTTAAATTTCAAGGCCTAAATGTGTTTGATTGGAAGAATTTCTTTTCTTTTCTTTTCTTTTCTTTTCTTTTCTTTTCTTTTCTTNTTCTCTTCCCTTCTCTTCTCTTCTCTTCTCTTCTCTTCTCTTCTCTTCTCTTCTCTTCTCTTCTCTTCTTCATTTCACCTGGCCCTCTATGGCATTTCTTAAATACTGCATCACATTAGCTATCCTCCAGTTCTCTGGTACAGAGGCAGATTTAAATAGGAGGTTACACACTCTAGTTATAGTTTATTTTCTGTTAAGTTACTTTGGATTGCTGGGTAAATACCATCTGGTTGTGGCAATTCATCACTGTTCATTTGTTCTGTAAGCTCTTCATGTTAATATTTATATTTGAGGTAAGTACTTCAGTGTGTTACCTTGAAATAACAATCTCAGTATGAGTACCTTCCCAGATCTCTATGGTCAACATGGCTGTGTCTTTCATGGACAGTTGTCTTATATTGTGATCATCAGATCATTCTGTATAGTCCCTGGCAGGTTTCCTAATAATGTATTTTTAAAATGTTTTATGTTTAGTTTTCATGCCTTCTCCAAACTCTTGGTTTGTTTTATTGTGATTTTACATAGAAGTTTCTAGAATTTGTTTCTTGTATGGAGAAGACTTCAGTTTTTCACAGGGTCTTTAATACTTCAGAAAAACTTCATGTATCATGGTGATTAATAGTGTCAGATGTTTTTTCCCTCAAATTTTTTCTTAGTAGTTTATATGTACACATTCTGACCCTCTAACATACAGTTTTCAAATACCTCCTGATAGTCTCCTGATACCTACGAACAAGAAGTAAAAAGAGATTCTCAATGCTGACTGTGAATCCTGAAAAAACCACATTTGTATTCTAAATATCACAAGTTTTTTCAGTGAGACACCCTTTTGGTAGGTGCAGAAATGTAAGTTCCGCTTCTATCCTTATGATACATGGTGTCCATCAAACTCACTTCGTAACTAGTTGGACATAGAAAAACATATGTCAAACCTAGAATTATCAAGAAAAGCATTAAGACCAATGGAAACCATAATTCAAAATGTATCCAATTGTAGCAACTGTAAAGAAGGTGAGAAGCCCATCAGAATACACAAGAGACTTGGAGAAGTGGTAAGATTATCTGATTTACTTGCTAATATGAATGAGGAAAATGCACAACAGCACCATGTAACTTAATCTATAATCACTGTGAAAATGCCTGTCAACCTACTTGCACTTTTACTTTTCTGACAAATAATTAAAGGTAAAGAAGGTAACTACATCTATTCTTTCTTATGTCTGCAAATCATTGCAAATGCCTTGTCTTACTCTTATAAAGGTTATACTTCTGTATCTTGCAGTTATGAACTTACTGTTTTATTTGCATTTTTAATTTGGTACACTAATCATACTTTCATTTCAAATCTACCAGTCACAATTTCTTTCTCTTCTTATTCTAATGAGTCCTATAATCACCAGAACTTTATGTCTTTAAGATGCCCTTTACCTTGGTTTACTTTTCCACTCATTTATTCACAGGTTTTCTTGTCTCATCCTGTGTGCCTCTGGCCTGCATTTTATTTTCCTCCATCATCTTCTGGTTTCTCAAGTGACTTGTCTAGAACAAGAAACATGTTAAAATAAATCAATCTTTTAAAAAGAAGGTAGTTCAAGTTTTGACAGAATGTTTTTTAGTTCACCTCTTCTTGGACCTAAACCTTATGGAAGGCATTTATTCATGAGGATGATATTTCAAGTTATTATTAAAGAATCCAAAGAAGTTTCCCAGTGCCATAGGTATAAGTAGATATAAGACCAGTAATTACAAGCTAGCAGAACAACATCTAGAGCTGGCTGCGTGGATAAAAATAATCTGAAAACAGAAGAGGACAGAATCTGTTCAACCGTTTGACACTACTGTGCAGTGAGATACCTAAGCCCAGCGTTGCAAAGGAAGCTCAAGGCCTTGTAGACGGTTTCTTCATAGTTTCCTCCAGGGATAGGTGTGCAGAGAGTGAGGAGTCAGTCTCTAAGTTAACATCAGGCCAATAGCTCTATGGTCTTGTAAACTAATGGAAGTAGCTCACAGCCAAGTGTAAGATACATGAAAACTAAAGGTGTAAATGGATCATTTGTTATTTTAAAACCACTTTCCTCAGCTAATTATCAAAACCTCGCAAAATCCACAACTTCACTGCAAACAGGCAGTTTGTCATTGTGTTCCTCATCACAGGTTCTCAAAGCAACAAAAAGCAAGTGCCCAGGTCTCATTATGGCTTCATCCTATGTGATTGTTGTACCGACAATCCTATGGCCCTTTCCAGTCTTGCAGACTGGGTTCCACCCTGGCTTACATAGGGACAACAGGTCCAAATATCAGATGTGTCTGGTATCATTTCCTATGAGTTACAACTAGAGGTACAGCTCAAGAAGTGAAAACCAGGGTCTGTCAAGAAGCCAGTGTTCTGAAATTGTATTGGCAGGCAGAGAACTGAATATCTGGCTTTGAATCAGAAGTATCAGATCTGAGCTGCTAGTCCAATGAATTTATTTATCCCTTTGAGTACAGACTGGCTTATTAGACTGCTTTGAGCAGAAACTGACTTATCTTACCAGGGTTGGATGCCATTCTCTTAATTCGGTGGAGGAGAAGTGTATGAGTTTGGTGAAGATACAAATAATTACACAAAGAATAAAGGAAATGCTCTTAAAAATAACAAAAAGAGTAGGACTTGTGGTTTATTGTGTTGCATTTTTTGTTCCATCTCTTTAAATTTCAGAGAAAGACATCCAATCCTTTTACTTGTAAATATTCCCTACAAAAAATTCACTGTATATGAAGGTCTGATGTTTGCCCTATATTGTTCACTCTGAGAATTACTTACAATAATGTGGACATCTGTGGCTCCAATCCAGCAAACATTTGCACTTGCAACTAAAGTTACTTCCCTGATGCTTGAGACTGGTGTCAGACATGCTGTCTTAGATGTATCATGGTCAACAATGCTGATGAGTGGAATGCTTGTCACGATGCCACCCATAAGCTCTGAAGGCAGAAATATATTAATAACTGAAACCTTAATCTGAGTCTATGAAAATGATCCAGGTTATTTTAAATACTTTCAATTGTTTGGTTGCTCTGTTTTTAATTCAGGTATATTTGGAAGCATTGGTTTAGGAATCATTCTTGGCTATGCCAGCAGACTGGGGGAGTATTAACCCTTCATGGAAGAAAATGGGAGATGTTTATAGATGGCTGAAGAATGGGCTAGGCTTGTAATTTTATACTCCAGACACCATGTATGACCATAAATCTGTCATTTGAAGAATTATCATTTGTTGTTTGAATTCTTCTGTTTAAAAAATTTAGTTTGGTTTATGCTTGATACTCAAAAGGAAACCTTAAAGGCACTTGTGCAATTTATGCTGTTTCATTGGACTATAAGTTGTCCATAGACTGAAGCCAAGAGATTGAAGACAATTCCAGTTTCTACACTGCACTATAAAAACTGAGTAACTCTCTTTTGGTTAGTGAGTTTATCAACAAGGTTATTGCTGAATACTTTTAACAATGTGTTTGAAGACACCCCTGACAGCAAGAAAATTGTACACCATGGCAAAAAAAGCCTTAGATGATTTAATGTCAAGGACAGTATCCCACATATTTCTGAAGGTGTCAGCAAGTAACTGACTGCAAGTTTCCAAAAGGTTGCTATATTCCATATTGAGCATGAAAGTGGCTGCTAACTGACAGCAATGGTTCAGTATGCTGTACTTCAAAAGGGATTATGCAAGGAAGTGACATCTTTAGTGCAGTCAGTGAAGTTTGTGAAAACATTACCTTGAAGAAGCTGTTTTTCAGTGACCATTAGTGGTGCACTGAAAATGTTTTGTGATTTGTTTTTGTTGAGGGAGGGAAGTATCCAGTGTCCAGGTTCACTGACTCTTTGCTAAGAGGCACTTTGTCTCAAAGACAGTAGCAAGAATTTGGAGAATGTCCTGGAAGTAGTTGCCAAAACTATAAATTGGACTGTGGTCTGAGTGCTGAACTGCTGCCAGTTCCAGGCACTACTTGATGAAGATCAGTCACAGTACTTAACTTTGCTATTATACAATGTCATATGGCTTAGCAGGAACAGGAACTTGATAGGTATGTAACATGGCTTGATAAGACAAAACCTTTTTTTAAAATAAAACCTGGAAATCATGATTAACTGAAGAAATGGTAGGTTCTTGCCAGTCCCTGTTTTACCATAATGATATCATAATAAGTAATCAAAAGTGTGAACTTTAGGAAAATACCCAGGGAGATATTTCAATATCATGGATGACATTCTTTAGAATCTTGAAAGCTGATGATTAAACACTCTCCAACTTTAAGTTTTCTGTTGCTGGATTTTTATCAGAAAGTGCTGGGAATAGTGAAGCCTGTCTAGAGAAGAATTCTTATTTACAAGATTATATATTTTGCAATTTTCCCCCAAAGACTTAACATTTCTTGTAACATTTCTGTTTTGCTCAAACTGAATGAATTCATTTTTGAGAAAGAGTTAAATTTCTGAAAGGTAGAAAGCAATTCCCTATCCTAGATGTGCAGCTCAGTACAAATCAGTGTAAAAGACAGAACTGCAGAGCTTTCAGCTAAATAGAATTGTCTTTTGCTTCCTGTTCATGTGTTGTGGGGTGTTTTATGATTCTCAGGCTGCACTTGGATTACACTTGTTCTGTATACATTTCTAACTGCTTTCCTCAGTGTTTAATTTCATCAGACTGAGCTTTCAGTAGCATGTCAATAACAAGCAGAGAACTAGGTGTATCTATCAAAAAAGCACAGATTTTTTTCAAGCAAATTTTTCAGTAAAATGTGAGCAGGACAGAGGGTGGTGACTTCTGAATGTGCCATTGCCATTTTAATATGGTTACTCCAATGGTTTCTCCAAACCATAGAAAAAGTCGTTGCTTAGAAAGTTATGTTCATAGCACTGAAGGTTATTTGTTTCATTAGGACAGGTTTTTCTAAATGGCTGCTTTGTTCTGAACTACATATTCATCAGTATTTTAACTGGACTTGAATTCGAATTAGTGCCATCGTATATACTTCCAAAATGGAAAATATTTTCAGATGTAGCAAATTATGTTGGAGTAATAAAACCGAATACTTAGGAATGGTTGGATGTATTAGCATGTAGACCATGACATATTTATTAAATATGACAACATACAACTATTTGAGAAACATACTCCAAAAATTTACTAACTTGCTCATGATTTAATAATGCTATTGTAAGAAGTGGTAACTGAGTTATAAACAGATTGTAGAGAGGCAGTAGTGTCTAGTAGATTTTGTTATACTCTCTGGCATACACTTTTTTGTATCATACATTTTTTTCTGAAGTAGAGATGTTTTACTTAACATGGAAGTTTGCCAACTTTGCTCTCACTTATAAAGAGGGAGATGCACTGCAATTTGGCAACTACCAGGCTTTTTCTGACCCACTTTTTATGCTTTGTATAAATAATTGAACAGCTGGCAAATAAATGTATCTGTCCTTTCTACTGTGTTTTATAATTTAATACATTTTAATCATTTTTGGCTGGGGCTAATAAGCCAAACTACATCCTGAGATATGTGCAATAACGGGTATTACTATTATATTTAGTCTGGTGAAGGGGCACTAGGCTTGGAGTTAGAAAAGCAGGACTTCTTATGTCAGCTCTGCCACTAAGTTACTATGGACAAGTAATTTTACCTCTTCATTTTTCCTCCAGCCTTTTTCTACCTTGGAACAACAGCTGTATCTTACTATGTTCTTAAATTTTGGAATGTATTTTGACATAGATGATATGGTGGGACATATTCTATCCAAAAAAGGGCTAATGAACTGATTTTAGTAAAAATATCACCACCTTGTTACACCCATGATGGGTTTAAGGGCTGGAGCAGGTGTTTAAAGTGGGAAATGCTTTTCAATAGAGGCTTGAGCATTCTGGGTTTGTTTTGTTTGTTTGTTTGTTTGATTTGGTTTTTTTTAATTCATAGTAACTGTCCTCCATGTCCTCTGTGGTTCATCACCCTTCCCTAGCTAAAGGTTTCAGCTCCTCACAGCTTGTTTTTAGGAGTCCTTCCTTTTCCAAATGAACCAGAATGAACCTGCTCAGCTGGAGGGCTGTGATATAGTCCAAGTGAGCTAATGCGGCCATCTGCACCTTCCCTGGTGAGAAGCTGCAACTGCAGTATTGCTGGCACAGCATATGTAAGGCACCAGGGATCAGCCTACCCACCTCACTGCCTGGCTACCCTGCATACGTAGGGCCTAGACCCAAGTGCTGACAATTAGTTCCTCTTGTCTTTAGTCTCCTCCTGCACAGATGTGTCTTTTCACTAAATGGGACTTTGGTTTTACTTATTAATCAATCATTTGTTTTAGTATATTAATGTCTTGATCATTAAACTATATGACAGATGACACAATTTTAGGATTATCTTCCTCATATAACTATCTGTAGTAGCCGAGCTTTCTCTTCAGTTAGTGCATAGCACTATTGCATTGTCACCGTGTGGCACTAGAAGAGTATTGTGCTGGACTAGAGTAAGTGAGAGAAGACAGTTCAGAAAGCTCTAGTTTCTGAGCTTCTTATGTTCTTCCATCCAATATTGTCAGTTGTTACCAAGTCAGATATTTGAAAAATTGTTTACACATGGTAGGAACACTAAACAAAATCATGGGTGAATTTAATGGGTAAAATTATACAATGATGACAGCATATTTTAAGAATGTTAAGGCAGTTCTAGAAAATAATTCAGACTGCAGTCTATACTGTGAAGACAGATCATTCCTTAAGTATTACAGAGGAAATCAAATATTATAAGTGGCCTTTACAGCCATTAAATATAATCTCTGAATATGTAAATTAATGTTATAGTTTTATAAAAGTACTGTTTTTTTCAGCTCACATCTTTGTCTCTAATAAAAAATGTTCTAATTTAAGTGTTCCAGTAAAAGAATATATGAAGAATTCAGCTATTACTTCCTTAGGCAACTCTTTCATTACCTGAGTAATACAAACTAGTTTACTGTTTGATTAGCACAAATGTAAGCAATATACCAAGAAGGGAAAGATTTTTATAATTATTATCATGGTAAAGCACATTATGTCAAATTGCATTCAGCAAACAGGCTATTGTTCTACTCACTGTGCCCTTGAAAATAAATGCCAGATATATCTGAAACATATGAACAAATCTGAAAGCTAATATGGACCTAATCCAAAGACTACTGAAGCAAATGGAAAGATTCCTGCTGACTCCAATGAGCTTTGGCTAAGGACCAGTGAAAGTAGCATTCATGTTACCAAAGAGAAAAGCTGCTGAAATGGAATTGGAAATTTTTCTTGTCATTTGCTAAGCTTTATGGGAGAGACATCAGCTGTCTGGATTCTTGCTACAGAAAGCATATATTTGGGATGTCCATCTACTGCTGTTAAGATTATTTATATGTGCAGAGAAATGACCATCTATAATGTAGTTAGTTAGGATATAACTTTGCAGCTCAAGAGGAATCTGTGGAATCTCAAGACTAAGAAGCTAATAGAGATGTCAAAGTAATAGAACTACTGTTATTGGGAAATATCTGTAAATGATCCCAGACTCTATGGCGAGTGCAATTTTTTTTTTCAAAGTTAATGTCACTAGACTATTTTAAGACATTTTTTTCAGTACCGTAAAGCACGTCTGTGCTAAAGTTTTGATAGTTGAAAATTTAGTTTTCTTTCTCTGTGCCATTCCTCTGTCTCATATCACTAAATGTGTCCTGTGACAATGATAATACCTGCAGGTGCTCATCATTAGTATGGGACAAACATGCACATTTTGCTCATTAAATTCTATCTAGTTGGTGCCTAATCAGCTCTATTTTGGAAGTCAGGTGGAAATGTTTCCAATTTCATTGCTAGTTACACTTCTTACCTGACTAATTGGCCAGATTTCTTGACTATATTTTAGTGATAGCCTGTTTTGAAAATACTAGTTATTTGTTTGCTACTAGGCAGCATTTGAAGTGGTAGTTAATTTCTTGTAACTTCTGAGCTGAAGACCTTTGCTATGCATTCAGAACTGGGACTCCAAAAGTGTGGTTGTACAAAATAAACTCTTACTGAACAAATTTTTTGACTGAAAGTGTAAGTTTTAGTGAACAATGCAACACTATGTTAAATACAAGCTCTTGTTTTACCCCGAAGTGTAAATTTTGCTTGTCAATATGTTAAAAAGAACTATATGAAGAAACCCATATTTTAATTAAATTCAGACAAAATGCTAATCAAGTTTTATTCAGTTTTTTAGTTTTCTTTCTTATGTTTTTGCAAAATCCTCACTTATGGACAGCTATCATAATAAGATACATCAGACTACAAATGTATTTATTTCAGAACAGGCTGTATATAAAGCACCCTTATACTATGCATAAGGGAAGATGGAAAAATGGTTTCTTCAGCCACAGTGGAAGAAGATATAGTATAACTATGCTAGAAATAAATTACAATTATTTAATTATAACCCTTTAGAATTACACTTTTCAAATTGTAAGTAGTTTTTTATATTGGTTCAAGATAGTCTATTTGTATTTTTTTTCTGGGGGATTTCTTCTTACTGTATAAAACAGAGGGCCCTTTTCCTGTATTTATGAGCTAAGTAAACTGTGGATTTTCTTACTAACATGCAGCTGCTTTCAAATCCATGTATAAACCATGGATAATTCTTCCTTGGGGCCTACACTGTTGCATTGCTATGTTCCTTACAGTTCAATTGGAAAAGAAAATGTTTAGGACATTATTCCCAAGTTCTGCCAACAGACCAAACTCCAACCTCTTTGTGTGCTGAAAAAACAAATCTGAATACAATGCCAAGTGCAGACACTTGTGTGGAATATAATTATCTGATAAACACATCCTTTTTTAATTCTTCCCTCATGCTTAGAAATAAGAAATACCCACTTATGAAAAACTCACTATACCATAAGTATTACCCACTTATGAAAAACTCACTATACCATATAAACAAGGGACATAATAAATAAAATTAGGTTGGGGTTTTTTGTGTGTGTTAAGATTGACGTACTGACAAATCTCAAAATCAGCCATCAGCAAGCAGAGTGCTTTCTGCACGGGGTTTGAGAAATTGTAATCAGGCCTGGTGCTAATCAAGACTGTTGCTTCTGATGGTTCAGGGCATAGGAAATCACTGCACTACCTGGAAATGTTATAAACAAGAATACATAAGCAGTGGTGAGAACAGAGGGAATGGGATGATTTGCTAAGTTAGACTCATTCAAACAAAATAAACTGCAACAGAGCCAAATGAAAATATCCATAGAAACAGGTAATTCCAGTGAGATTTACAGATCATGAGAAGCAGTGACTCTCTGAAGGATGTGAGTTCCATGCCACTTAATCTCATGCAAGAAAGGGCTATCTGTACAAAAAGAGAGTACATACAGGTAAATAGGCATCAGGGCATGGTTTCTCTCTCCATGAAAGATATTGGGGAACTGGTGTCGGACTTCTTCCTCCAATCTGATGAATGGTTCTGCTAAAAGAAGATGTTGAAAAAGTTGAGAAGGTACAGAGAACTACAGAACAGCAAAGCTAAAGAAAACATTTAGGTGGTTAGAGACTTAGAAAACCTTTATCTAGTCAAATGTGGGAAAAAAACCCCAACTCCTTTACAGAAAGAGTATTTAGCACATTTAAAAAAAGTAAGAAATCTCCATTTTTCAGTGTCTCCAAAACAAGTGGATGCCTTCCTGAAAGACACCTTTGAGATAAACAACTTTTTTTTTTTTTCCCCTGGTATCTGGATTGAAATTTGATGGTTTGTAATTTACAGAAAGCTAGTCTAGATATTCTAAATACATCTGAAGACACCTCTGATCTTAATCTGAAGATTAGTGAGGAAATTAAAGATACCAAGTAATGCATTATTTCTCAGCTCATCAATAAATCAGAGAAAAGACATTAGAAAGTCAGACATGTCAAGAGTCTATGGAAACAAACTAGGCCACTCAAACTATTTGAGTTATTGTTTCATGTCTTTCGTAGGATCAGGTCTTCTGCAGTTTGTACTGAATTCCATTTTTTATGTCCAGAACCATAGCAGCCAGGAAACTACTTCCTGTTTTTCAAGTCAAGGTCCTGAATGTCCTGGTTTCAGCTGGGATAGATAGGTTTCTTCCTAGTAGCTGCTATAGTGCTGCGGTTTGGATTTAGTATGAGAATAATGCTGTTAGCACACTGATGGTTTAGTTGTTGCTAAGTAGTGTTTATACTAACCAAGGACTTTTCAGCTTCCCATGGTCTGCCAGGGGCACAAGGAGCTGGGAGGGGGCACAGCCAGGACAGCTGACCCCAACCGCCTCAAGGGTTATTTCATACCATACGGCATCATGCTCAGTATAGAAACTGGGGGGAGTTGGCCGGGGGGGCAGCGATTGCTGCTCAGGGCCTGGCTGGGCATCGGTTGGTGGGTGGAGAGCAACTGCATTGTGCATCACTTGTTTTGTTTATTATTATTATTATGTTATTATTTTCCCTTCCTTTTCTGTCCTATTAAACTGTCTTTATTTCAACCCAACCCACTGGGGAGTGGGAGAGTGAGTGAACAGCTATGTGATGTTTAGCTGCCTGCTGGGTTAAACCACAAGATTTTGATTTTTTTCTTGCTATGAGACTAGAAACATGTCTATCACGCTAGCTACAGGAAAACAATTAACTTCCTTCAAACATTTACTAAAGGTATTTATGAAAATACTGACTTGCTTTTCAAAGAACTTAAAAAATCAGCATAATTCCTGTAAGTTCTTGATCATCTGTAGGTCTTGATAACCTTATAAAAGGCTAAAAGTCATTCCCATTCCTGGCTCTTTGGTAACTAAAAGCAGTTGATGATACTATACCATAGTTCCTGCTGAACAAAAAATCTTATTTTATTGCCTATTTAATCTACAGCTTATTGTGGTCTGGATTCACAGAAATCTGGCTTCATGATGACTTGCAGTTGGTAGAAGTCCTCTCCAGAAACCATCTCTAGTTCCAGGCTCAAACCCAATTCAGATCTAATTAGGCCCAGACATGCCAGTGCACAGATGAAACTGAAGCTTCCATTTCATACTCTATTCAGGATCTGATTCAAACCTATTCAAAAGTAACAAAAAAACATTCCTTTGATGGCAACAGGCTTTAAAACTGCCCTGGATTCTTGGCTTATCTGAACTCGTCTATTGAGTAAAACATAGTAGTCTAACTATAATGTCTCCATGTTTTCACTTAGTAACCAAAATGCAAAATTTCACAATTAGTTCTAATCAGGAAGACAACCCATTTGTCAGCAAAAACCAATGGATGTTTTGGATCACAGTTGGATCACAGTTGCAGCATTCAAGTCTGGCATAGTATTGTCAACTGCTTTTAGTTACCAAAGAGCCAGGAATGGGAATGACTTTTAGCCTTTTATAAGGTTATCAAGACCTACAGATGATCAAGAACTTACAGGAACTATACAGAACTACTTGTCCTCTTAACCACCTATTCTCTGGCCTGTGAATTTTTTGAATTTTTTGAATTTTTTGACTGTAGGATTATTTCTTAGTTAAATCAAGTATTAATACCAAACTCAATATGTTGTCATATGAATCAAATCACATTTTTTTCTTAAATCCGAGTGAAATTAATTCAAAAATTTCTCTTGCTTTAAATGTGCAATTAGCAGAGACACTTTTCAGTTGCTCAAGTGACAAATTCAATCTTCACACTTGACATAAAAGTTGACATATTTTTAGACAATAGAATTGACTAGAATGTTTTAAGTATTTTAGAGTGTGGTAATTGCAGATCTGCTGGTGCTAAATCAAATACAGGAATAGAAAATGTTATACCTAAATAATTTGAGGCAAATAATGTCTTGTCTTCTGCTTATGTCAGGTTCAAATTAACGCATGTCAGTAAAACGCTTGCCTTGTTAAATCCTATGCTTGCTTACATAGCTATGCTCAGCTTTAAGTTTTCTGTAAAAATTATTTGTGCATGTGATAAGGAGAGTTGCAATGCCCTAGAATATCCTTTGCTGTTGACACTCAAGAAGTTGTTTTCCTCTGGTAGATTACCTTAGATTTGCCTTAGCAATGACAAAATACATAAAATAACTCTACAGAGCTGAAAAGCAACCTTAGCATATTCATATTCTCTCTGTCACACAGAGTCTTTGCAGGTTTTTAAACAATGTATAACTCATAGCAGATGAGTCAGCCTGAAGATGGCAAGACTTTGTTTGAAATCACAGTAAGAGCTACTTGATCTAGCTTCTTTACTTCATGATAATTATTTTTTGAAGTTGCAGCTGCACTTTCAGAGGAGAAGGAAGAATACATTGACAATGACCATAATACAAATGTCAAAATCCTTCTACCACACACTCAAAATTATTATTGGACTGCAGAAGAGACAGGGAAAGGGGAAGACCATTTGCAAGAAGCAGTGCTTAGCAACAGTCTTGCAAACTTATTAATGTGTTTTCAGTTTACTGCTGTTTGCTGTCTTTCGAACATTCTAAGAATCAGAGTGCTGTTAACAGGTAAAATCTTGTTTTGGAGGATGTGCTGATGCTTCTGCATTAAGAATATCTAAACCAAGATACATCTTTTATATGAGATATTTTCACTAATAAGGCTGTCAATATTCTTGAGCTGCAAGTACTTAGGTTATAGTTGTAGTCAGTTCCAGGAATTGCTAAGAGTTTTCAGCGTTGCTAAAATACATGTACAAATGCACTTGCATCTCTCTTAATCCAGCAACACATATCTTTTTTACGGCATTAAAAAATGAAAGAAGGAAATGAAACCCTTTTCTTTGAGTAAAGATAAAAGATGATATTGTTAACAAGAACAGATGAATAAGAGTTGGTTCACTCTTGATCCAGAGATAACTCAGATACTGAAACAATTGGGCAAAGGCCTCTCTATGTGGCTTCATATACCTTACTTGTCAAGGGACAACTTTCTAGTACATGTGTTCAAATTTTTTTAACAATGTTTCATTTTTTACATTTGAATCTTAGCTGGCCATCAAAAAAAACATGGAATAGCAACCTTTGGAAGAAGAAACGATAAAGTTATGTACTGAAAAGTTATGCTGGACTGCAGTTAATTAGGAAACAATCAGATTAAAACCTGGAAACAATGCAATAAAGAGTCTAATACAGATTAGAAACAGATATTTTAAACTGAATGTAAGCAGTCAAAATGTAGTATTGTTACAAATTCAGTGAAGTCAATAAAGCCTAAACTTCATTCCAGGAATAACTATTACTATCAGTAGGAAAAAAATTGAATTAATTGATGACATATGAATCTTTACTGATCTGCATTTATTTCTAGTAAACACCAATTTGCATACACAAATATAAGCAAGTGGAAAACTTTAGTAATGTATCAGCTTGCTTTATTGAAAATTAGGATAGCAGAAATACATGCTTTTAAATTACATGACCTGTTTCTAAGTGTAATCTCCCCAACCAAACAGATGCTCTAAAAGAACATTGAATACTAAAAGTGAATTTTGAAAAGCAATATTTTTATAATATGGTGTTTTCGTCAGCATTGCAATGGAAGGGGGTTTAGTGATGTGCACACCTCAGTTGTTGATGAATACTCGCTTACTTGGTTACTGTTGCTAATAGGCTGTGCAGCTTAATCAGGAGGTTATGTGGTTTGATCTGTAAAATAGTAAATACACAGAGAATAGTAAACTTTGTTTTGAGTATGAAACTATGAGTATAAAACTCAATCAGCACAAAAATAGGACAATAAAAGTATGTAGGAAAATCAAGGGCACATACAACTTATTAGCATATTCTAATTCATGGTTGTACAACTAAACAACTGTCACCAGTGGCTACCCTAGAACACAGCAAAGATTTTAATCACAAGTGTACAAGTGGTTCCTATGTACACAGGCAAAAGCTTGGAATTCTCTTTTGCTACTTGAATTTTCCACTAAGCCTTCTAAAATAACAATGATACTGAGAAACTGGCCAGGATATATATTTTTATAGCTTTTTAATAAATTAGTAAAAACTGCAATCTATAATAAATATATGCATAGGTTAGTGTAAGCTAGAGGGGAAATGTTAATGTAAAATCCAGGTTTGATTTCTAAGTATGCATCATGATCCCTGTGAAATCACTGATGTAGAGTGTCTTTGCTAGACACAGGACATTGACTGCTGAACGAGGTCAGTGTTAATACTAGCCCTTTTAATATGCATTCCTGTAGTAGTACATGCTGCTGTCTACCGTTCTCGCAAAACTTTAGGAATAAAAAATGCTTTGAAAAGGAAATGGGAACCTGCAACATTTACTAGATTCCGGTATAACAGAAATGGATGGCATGGGATTCAGTGAACTGCCCTTTTCATTTGGAAGTTATCGTTATGTTTTTCAGTGTTGTGGTTTAA
>VZTL01064773.1:0-57993 GCA_013400535.1 Scopus umbretta
TATTATTATTATTATTATTGCCTATAGGGATATCATTGTGTTTTATCCTACCACACACACTGGTACTGGGAAAGACAGTCATTGTCCCTGAGAAGTTCACAAGCTGTGTAGCACTTCAAAAGCCACACATCATTTTTATTTTGATAGATGAAATAAAATCAGTATTAAAAAAAAAAACAAACCACAAGAAAACCTTCAGGAAAACAGGTGTGTGCATTTAACTGGTATCCAATAAAAGCAAGCTTTATGCTAAAACGTCTCAACTGATGTTGTGTTTACCTCAGAGATTACCAGTCAGCAGGTTCCTTTTTCTACCTGAAGAATACTCTACTGAATTTTAAGCTTCTTTGCATTAGAATGCACAGCAGTACTAATGCCAAGCCTAAGGAAAGAAATCTGTTGTGTATGACCAGGAGATATACCGAAGCAAAAAATTAAGGGCTAGTATTCTGGCAAGTTCTGTATCTCTGTGCAAGTGTGCAGAATCCCAGTAGGTATTACAGTCCCTATTTCTGTTAAAAAAAAAAAGAGAGGCTTGCCCTTTCCTTTCTCTGTTAACCTGTGGAGCTGTCCATGGGAACCTAGGGACTTGTCTTCAAAGCTGTTATTTCTTAGGAAATGATGCCAAGTCCTTTAGACTACTGCAGAGGGACTCTGCTCGTTGTGTCCCCTCTTTACTGCTATTTTAAAGTAGTTTAGAATGCTCTAATGCCTATGACAGAATCTGACTCGGAGGCAAATTTAGCGCATTTAGCTACAAGTCCCAGTGAACTCGGAAAGATGATCAATTTTATCAAGGGCCATGATTCTGTAAATTGAAATGCAAAGTAGATACTTAAAGATAGCATTTAAACCTAAGGGGGTTGCATTTTGCCCCCACTTCAGTAAAAAAAACCAAAACAACTATCTCACAAATACAGTGTCTGCTAAGGTGATTTCTGCAAACTTTTCTCTACAGGGATTACATGGCAAACCAGGCCCCAGAGGACAGCGAGGACCAACAGTATGTACTTTTGCTTTGCAATTTAGGAGGCTTTCCTGTATTAATTGCCTCCACTATACTGTGAAGAATTATTTTGATTTGATTATAGTGGCCAATAACTGCCCTCAAGCGCATCTGTGTTAAATTGACAGGGTCCAAGAGGCTCAAGAGGTCCTAGAGGTCCCACTGGCAAACCAGGTCCAAAGGTAATTGTCAAGCACAGTGTGTAGAGTGGCTACTGGCTGTTTCTTTTGAATAAAATAGTGGTCTCATCTTTGAACATATTGTCTTTCTTTTCTAGGGTACTGCAGGCAATGATGGTCCTCCTGGCCCGCCAGGTGAAAGGGTATGTGAAAGCTGTTTATGTACATGTTGGTTTTCCCACTATGTAGGAGTGTGATCGGAGAGCGGGAGGGTTGTTTTATTTTTAGTTCCCCCTGTTGCGTCTTTGCCCTTCTTTGACCAGGGTAACCAAGACTAAGAAGACCTGAACTCCAGGGATGCTTTTCACCAAGTTATGAATGGGGTAGCTGCAGTTTGCTGAAAGCATCTTCCACCTGTAGCTCAGCTTTCTACAAATAGGACACAGAGAATACATACACACTTCGTATTATATCCGTGCGCTTTGTATATATCCATGCAAATTACAGTTGTACTCACCAGCCTACGCTCTTTAAGAATGCCCCATTTGCTGCAGCGTACTGCGTATTTATGGGATTTGCCAATCACTCAAGCCATCTCCAGAAGCTTCTTTGTTGAAGCAGCTGATTTTTTTTGTTCTGATCGGCTAAGAATTCCGTTCAAGCTACTTTCTGCATGCTTGAGAAATCCTATCGTGCTTGATGAAATAAAATTTTCTGCTTGCTATTATATTACCAATCAATACACAAATCCAATAGTCAGCCCATTACGCAGCAGTATATAGAAAAACAATATTAATAAATCAGATCTGCAATAGCAGCACTTGAAAACCAACTCAGATAGTTTAAGTGGGCATGCTCTCTGCCAAGTATTTTTGCAAGGCTTAAGAGCAAGCTTTTCTTTCGTAATCGTGTTTCATTAAACTGCTAACCTTTGTCATGTAGAGAATCTATAAATCCTTTCCCCGTACCCAGCCCCAAGTCCCAGTGATCTCCAGAAGTCTCACTCCTCTGGAGGGAGTTCCTTGTGCATTTTCCCCTGCTCCGTAACGTCCCTTCGTTACACGATTTCCTTGCTGAAGACATGCGCGCTTAGCGTAACGGCGCTGGCGGAACAACAGCGAACTGTTTTTGCTAAAATGACTAAGCAAACTGAAAAAGGAAGAAGGCCGTAGGATCCGACCACTTGGTTTGCTGGAGTCGATTACTGGAGATAAGGACATCCATAAAACTAACGATAACAAGAGCATGGCACGAGTGTGCTCTAGAAATCTGAAATCTTCCGTTTGTGTATCTGCAGAAAGCAATTCAGGTTAATTTTGTTTCATTTGTCCTTAGCAGTTGCAGGTAGAGTATTAATAAACATCTGTCTGCTATACACACATAAAGGAATGCACATGCCTGCATACCTAATGTCACATTTTTCTGCTTGAGAAAAGGATTCCTTTCCTTTTGACTGAAAGCCATTAAAGCATGTGCCAAAAAAACTAATACCAAGGACATTGGAAACAGAAGTTTTAGTTTGCTAAAAACCTTTCACGCTCATTGCGTTAGCTCATTCATTCCTGAAGCAGAATATTCCTTAACTGCCCAAGAGACCGGTTAGTGGAGCAGGACGGTGGTTCTTGCAGTAAGGAGGAGAAGTAGGATTGAACAGAAGGAAAGTTGAGGACTGGAGGACTTGACTGTAGCCGGTGCGTATGGCAGGCAGCGCTCCAAGGGAGGCTGCGGTAAGAAGCTGAAAGTACAACAGAGAGTGCACCCAGTGGAACATGGACAGCGGGAGTAAGTGGAAAGTTCGGGCGAAACAGGGGTGAGACGGCAAGTAGGAGAGGGGCACAGGGGCAGGAGGCTGGGATTCAGGAGAGGAGCGAGGCAACTAGGATGTTGGATGTGGAGAACCAGGCCTGAAAGGAGCTGTAGGTTGTTTTACGCTGAGGGGGAACATCAGAGGCAGACTTCCAGAAGGTGGCTAGCAGAGCCGTGTGAAGGAGGAGTTTGCTGACAGCTCCCCAGAGGTGATGAGGAAGAGAAGCTGTGGGGGGATGAAAAGACTGAGCAGATCAGTCCCAGCTGAAGGCATCCCCGGAGAGAAACTGGTCAGAGCAAAGAGACGCAGATTCGCAGAGCACCGCGTCTCTCCCGTGTGTGATACAGGTGTGAGGTATCTGTTTGCTTCCCAACAGGGGTGACTTTCAGCCAAAAAATAAAACTGTCATTTCTACTCTGCTGACACTCTTTCAGGTACCGGACATGTAAACATTAAATAACCTGTCCTGTGCAGCTACTGTTAAAATTAAATTTAATGACAAAAAAGAAAATGTAATTTTGATAACATGCTGTTAGTATTCTAGTGCTTTTTCTCACACAATCCATCAGTCCAGTGGCTTGAAATCTGCAAGCCATAGTGTGAATTAAAAAAAAAAAAAAGCCAATCTTCTTTCCTTAAAAAGCCTCAAGATGTGAGGACCCAAGTACAGTGGAAATTTATGAGAAAGAAGGTGCAACTAACAGTAAAACTCTGAGTTGTGCTCTTATAACCCAGTTCCTGAGAGAGACCAATTTCTTTCCTATATTTTGTACAGTAGCTGAGTCAGTTTTAGTAGTTTTCCTCTATAAAACGCCTCCATTTTTCTGGAAACTTTCTGCTTTATGTTATACCCAGAAGCAAATGAGAAAAGGTCATTTGTTCACAGAGACAGCAGAATGAGGAAAAAAAAAACAACCAACCAACCAAACCCTCACATGGAACACATTTGTGTGTCATGGAGGTTTCAGAAACAATCTTACACCTGTTTTGGAAGAGAAAATAAGAAGGATGGGTAGTGCAGTAAGATGATAAAGATTTCTTCCCTATAGTCTTGCACTATATGACTAGGGCACATGGCTCTGCTGTGGGACCGTGTAGAATGAATAAGGTTTTTCAGGTTGCTACCCTTTGACTTAGCACACTAAAAACTAAACAGGAAAAATGCTTTTAATAAGCTCTCAACGGTCCCTTTCAGTTTATCAACAAGAAATTTTAAAAGCCATCCTCCATTTTGTTGGTGGCAACTTCAGAAACAGTCGTGTAAGCTAGTACTTTGTGTAAGTACCTATGTGTCTAATGTATGTGGGCATACATGTATGTACACATGTTCATGTATATGCTTGTACATACACATACACAATGCACTAACTCACATGATCATCTTTAACTAAATTTGTAAAACCATGCTGCATGAAAATTTTCTCTCTCCGTATATTTGTGTGTATACAATATAAAGAAAATTTTCGTGCATCATGGGGTTTTTTTCAGCTATCTCAACTATTTTTCACAACAGCATGAATGTTGCATTTAGACCCTGGTAGCTCTGGAAAGCTTATTCTATTTGGAGGTTTGTACTGTTGTACTGGCTTCAAATACCATCTGAGTGTAAGAACAGCCAAAGGTGGATGTTGGACTCAAAAAGACCACCAGGCTATTAATTAATTCCCATGGTTTATGCAACACAGAAAACAATGGTTCTTACTCAGAGTTGATTCCTACTTTATTATGCACAGTTTCAGGGGTCAGACGCAGACATGCTTTATGTAAGTAGTTTTTCTTTTTCCTTACAGCATTCCTACACAGGCAGTATTGGTTTCAGGAAATCCCCTCCGATGCCTATGCACGTGAATTGTTGCTACCGATATTTATGGCAGTAGGGCTGAGGCTTTATACTTATAACTAGACATTACCTGCAGAGTTCATATCGTTTATGATTGAAGTTCATATGCTTTATAACTGAAGCAAACTTTTCAATCCAGTGTCATGGCAGCTAGAGTAAAACTTTACGTGTTTGGTTGCCTTTATACTAGGGACCACAAGGGCCTCAGGGACCTGTTGGATTCCCCGGACCAAAGGGACCTCCAGTAAGTATCTTTTTGATTAAGTATGTGCAACAACAGGGATGTTATTTTTCATACAATGTTTCTGAAGTTAGTATTTGATGATTTATTTAAGGAATGGTTTATGTATAGATTACAAATATGCTGAGCCTCAAGGCTAAGACAAGAGCTTGCATATTCAAAATGATCATTGGAGCAGCTCATACGACATTCAGCATAATAGAGGAAACTGCAAATCTTCTTCCATGTTGGTGCCAATGTCCAGGTGACAGACTGAGTTTAGGCAAAATGTTACTTGGCTGGTGTATATTTTCTTTCAAAAATTGATTCATTGAGTCAAAACTGAAGAGGAAGGAGACATTCATTAGTAGCAGAACTGCATAGAAGTAACAGCACTTTTGAGCTGCAGCCTGAACTAATTATGTTTGAGTCCAGCTGCTCTTCTAGTGTGTTTCTGCTCATGGGGATTAAGTACAAAAGCATCAAACCACCTGCGATTTTTTTTGCCCATGCATTTGTCAGTTTTATTTCCAATGTCAAAACCTGAAATTTAATCAAATACTCCTCCTGTAATGCTTAGTTTTGTGTTAACTGAGTCATTAAGCAAAGACAAATGGAAGGGAAGTATAGGGACTTTCCATGATTTCTGAATTTACAGAAATCCATTTTGAACATGCATGCATTTGACAATCTGACAGTAATTCTCCAAGCAATTGCTAAGATACATCAGGGAGGACACAAGGAAAATGTATCATTAAAATTGCAGTTAGCTGATACAGGAGCAGTTAGGCTGCACTGAAGACTAGTTTAGAAAAACAACAAAGGGGTCAGAGATTCTTACAGCTAATTGCACACTTCTTTTCAGAATTAAGGATGGCTAGGAAATGCTTTGATTTATGCGTTTTACAATTTCAGGGGCCACCGGGAAAAGACGGCTTGCCTGGGCACCCAGGACAGCGGGGTGAGACTGTAAGTAAATGTACTGCACTATGTTGGTATTGTAAACCTCCAAAGGCCGTGACTGTGTCATCAAAACTAAAGAAACGGAGACAACAGAGAAAGGGGGAGGAGGCTGGGACTCAGAGGCTAGAGAACTGTAATTTTCTTATGGTTGGTAGGTTAGGCATGAGAAAGCTTTATTTTGTTCCCATGCTACAAGAGTGAGGTGGTTCTTTGCTATGCCCGGTTGGTAACATCACAATGAGCTTAAACAGTCAATAGATGTAAAAGAAACTAATACTCAGATCTCAATTTTAATAAAAATTTGTCAGGCAATTACTAAATGCTTCTTTTCTCACTGAATGTCATGTAACATAAATAATAACATAATAAAAAATCTTGCTAGTGGTAAGCTGCTAGGAAACTCAGAAGCTAACACCTTTGGAAAGCAGGGCCAGGAATGATTCAAGCTGTGAAAAAAATCTTCAGTTTTGAAATTATATCCTATGTAATCCTCCTAAGAATCACAATGAGTAAATTCTGGCAGCAGAATTAAAAAGCTGAACATGCAACAGTTTTAAGGAAATTATTTTTTAAAACTCTCTACTTCTGTAGTCCGAAAAGCATACTTATATCCCACTGAAATAAAACAAAATAAAATCCTTACTTGGATTTTTCAGAGCTAGAGAAAGCCATAAATGAATTTAGAGATAAATTTTCTCAGCATGTAGAATGTGTTTTGGGTTCCACCTTCACTGGCAATCTGTTGGTGACCGCTGAGTCACTTCCACTGCTGGAAGGGGGACCACAGAGCTTGGAGTAACAAATCATTCTGAAAAACTTCTGCTAGTACTGTCGCATCGTGATGCTTTGCAACGACAGTGGCTTTTTTGTGCGCGAGAGAAACATTATTGACTCTGCTTTGTTCTTTTTCTTTGCAATGATGCAAAGACTAGTCTTGTATACCATCAGAATGAATTTGAACCATTGCTTAGAATGCAGGAAACTCAAAAGAGTTCTTTAGTCTGATAAGAAGCAGCACAGTTCGTATTTTCCCTTTTTTCTTATTTATTTGAACATGAGCCAGTACTGTGCCATTAGGGAAAAGAATGCTAACGGTGTCCTGGGCTGCAGTAGGGTGACCCTTCCCTTCTGTTCAGCCCTGCTGAGGCCAGGAGTACTGTGTCCAGCTCTGGGCTCCTCACTACGAGAGCGAGCGAGCTACTGGAGAAGGGCCAGCAAAGGGCCACTAGGATGATTAAGGGATGGGAGCATCTCTCCTGTGAGTAAAGACTGATAGAGCTGGGACTGCTCAGCTTATCAAGGAATACCTGAATGGAGGGTCTAAAGAAGATGGAGCCAGGCTCTTTCAGTGGTGCCCAGTGACAGGACCAGAGGCAGCGGGCACAAACTGCAACACAGGAGGTTCCATCTGAACATCAGGAGACACTTTTTCACTGTGAGGGTGACCAAGCGCTGGAACAGGTTACCTAGAGAGGTTGCAGAGTCTCCATCCTTGGAGCTACTCAAAAGTCTGGACATACTGCTGTGCAGTCCGCTCTCAGTGGCCCAGCTGAGCAGGGCAGTTGGACCAAATGACCTCCAGAGGTCCCTTCCAACCTCAGCCATTGTATGATTCTATGATTTCTTGATTTCACTCATGACTAGAGATGAAAGATGCAAAATTCAATGAAACTACGGACTTTGCTACTGTGTGATGTTTGGACCGGGTCGCTCTGGGTTCAGTCAATACCATGGTTCTCCAATTTTGTATCTCCTTTGGGTTTAGTGGGGTTAGACTGATACAAAACTTGAATAACTTAGGAGCAAATGCAGCTTTCCATTAGCATTGCTTTCTGCCCTGTGTATATGGATAATGGGGCCAGAATTATTTAAAAAATATTTTTCCCTTATGGGTTCTCATGTACGTGTTTTTGTAGAGAAACAATTCTTTTTTAAAAACAACAAAAGAAAAGACTTGTTGACTTTTTTTTTTATTAGCATTTCTATTTCAGATTTTTTTTAAAATGTATAAATCAGAAAACTTTCATTGCACTCACTGGTAAATCAGTGTCCTAAGAATTCTGTTTCTTATTTGGGCGTGTATCTCATTAAAGTTCAGTGGCGCATGTGGGCATTACAACAATTAGGGGATTAGGCTAAGAGGCATACTCAAGCTAACACAGTAGAGCCAGATTCCCAGGTTGCACTCTGCAGCTTGGTTGTGGAATAATAAGCATATGTTGACAGCAACTGAGGTAAGTATTAGTGGAGAAAAGGCTACAGCTTCTTCCCCCAGTAAGCCATATGCACTTTGAAGAACTGCAATTGTTTGCTGAAATTCTAGACATAGGAACAGCAATATCATGATAAATAATTTGGAATACAAATGTAGGAAAAAACTAGATACTGGAAACCAATATTAAGCTAGTTCCTCCTTAGAAGTGATTATCAGTTTCAGTGATATCAGTCTCGGATTGGCAGGAGGCATCAGCTGCAGAGATTGTTAGATTCTGTGACGTTATGCAAGAATTTAGTGTTTCAGGCCTATGAAAGGATAAAATAGAAATATACTAGCTGTTTCATCAATCAAGGACCACCTTCTTACTACGATAAACTTGTAATAAAGTAATAAAAATAAAGTTTTTTTTTTAAATTGCCTGTCACAGAAAATAACAAAAAAATGGAGGCTAATTAAGCACTTACAAACAGAGACATGAGACATTAGTGTAAATTTTTAACACTAAATATTTTAGATGAACCCATGGGGTGCTCAGGTCATCTTGAGTATTTGCTGCTGAAATCTCCTTTGCTTACTACTTCTTTTATGAATCTGAATAGATAAGCTGCTGACATAAGAGAGAAAGCATAGTAAAACCATCATTAGCATCCAGCACCATTGAATATACTGCAAAGTATCAATGCATGCTGCAAACCTGGGACTAGCAGGTCTTCTCAAGGTGCTTGCAGGGAATGGGCAATATTCAGCATTCCTTTGTCTTTCCTTACAGTAGGCTTCGGAAGCTTTGGCAGTGTAAAGGAAGGGACCCATGAATGATTCCGTCTGTAGCAGTTCTGACTTGCAGTCATGAGAGCAAAGGGGTACTTTTGCATTGGTTTTTAATCTGGATCATTTCAGAGGTCTGAGAGAGTTCCTAAACAGTTACGGGCCAAACTGAACCATGGTAACGTGTCTGGCTGGCGCAAGAAGAGAATCAGATTGAGGAATGTAAAGGAAAAAAAAAGAGTGTAAACCACATCTGATGGAATGGGGCAGCTGTGGGTGAGGCTGTGCCCAGGGGAGTGCTGAGCAGCCCAACATCCGTAAGAAATACGGGCCAGGTGACACCTTTGTTCTTAGGCAGGTGGAGGCTGTTAGGCAGGGGGTGCTGTGGGGAACCCTGGCTGTGATACAGCAGTGGATGCGCTCTCCTGACTTTATACAGCAACGCCCTTCCAATATTTGAAAGAAATCATCTGGCACGCGTCAGATACATTAAACAGTGCTACTACAAAGTGAGGTTGTCATTCAGCTTATTGGCTAATTGTGGATGGAAGTCTGGGGCCACTGTTTAGAAAATGAAAATTCTGTAAAATTCGCCAGTGTTCTGAAAAACTGCCCCAAAAACATTTCCTTTCTGTTCTCTGCTTCCCGGTTTTTGTCATCATATCAATTTCTCATTTACCTCATGCTTTCTGTGGCACTCATGCTGCCTTTTTTTACCATCTCTATACAACCTTCATCTTCCCTGGATCTCCATTTCTTTTCATTTTCTTTCTGTCTGGCCTCCCCTTTATGTTTAATGCCCTTCCAACTTAATCCACCATCTGTGTCTTTCTTTAAAAAAGAGTTTGTTTGGCTGGCTCTATGATTCATAATGTATATATGTAAAAAGGTATTTCCAGCTGTCTTTTAGCTGCATCACTTATGCATTCAGACTCACCTAATCAAGTTCACCTAAAAAGATCTGTAAAATTGACTGGAATCTTTACTGCTGTACCGCCTCAGAGAGATTGGAACTGATGGAAATAAGATTAATCAGTATTTCACTTCTAAGTATATACCGGAAAAAAGAATTTCTCATTTTTATTTCCTGAGGAAAAGGAATGTGTGACATGGAATTTCTCTTTCTCCTCTTCAGCACTGATATGAATTTTGCTCTTCTGTATCTTGTCCTGGGATTTCTCTTTCTCCTCTTCAGCACTGATATGAATTTTGCTCTTCTGTATCTTGTCCTGGGTAACACAGTATTCTATAATTATTTCACAGGGTTTTCAAGGAAAAACTGGTCCTCCTGGTCCTGGTGGTGTTGTTGGCCCTCAGGTACATCATTGAATTTCATAGTTAACTTCATAAGACCAATGTTTAATGGTTATATTATGGCTAAGGCAGTTGCTTTTGTTGTTTTAAAAGGACCATATTGATGGTTATATTAACTTTTGTAACAAATTATGCATAACAATTTTAGAAATGTGCACTTTGTAATCATTAGTGATTCCACAAAATATGCAAATGTTTCAGTTATCTTTCCAATTCCTTTTTTGTGTATTTTTTTCACGTGGTTATGAAGTTGGTGGTTTACA
The DNA here is from genome assembly GCA_013400535.1 of Scopus umbretta. Classification (NCBI taxonomy): domain Eukaryota; kingdom Metazoa; phylum Chordata; class Aves; order Pelecaniformes; family Scopidae; genus Scopus; species Scopus umbretta. Next base: position 10,516 of record VZTL01064773.1, read on the forward strand.
GAAGTCAAGAACGCAGACTTCTCTGCCATAAAATAGTTTAGAAAGAACAATACAACATGTGACTTTCTTGTCAGAGGCCAAATTTCAGTCACTCATAGATTGTGGCGAGATTCACTATCAAAATTTCACTTGATCTAATCTTACTTATTTGCAACAAAATCAAGCATTTGGATTGCATGAGCTTTATGAGGTAATTCCCTCAGTGAAAATTTTCTGCTGGTGAATCTGAAGAGATACCTTTCAACTCTCCTAACCTCCCGATTCGTATTATTCCAAAAAACAACAGTACAGACAGCATTTCAAGGCAAGCATAGTCCATGGATTTTCCCCCTCGTGTCCTTTTTGTAACCGCCTCCCGTACATGGGTACGCTCTGTGGTTTAAAGCTTCATTGCTTAAGGAGCAAGGTCAGGATTTCACTCTCTGGAAGCTGTGCAGACGCGTCTGCAGGCAGAATGCAATGCGAGATTTATTTTCTAGGACAAAGATATTTTGTCAGTCGGCTTTGCCTGGAGGGAAGGTGAGGAATGTATGCTAACCAATGGTGATATTCTTTCGTAAAAGGTGGATATTAAGAACCTGCTTCTCCCCGCCCTCCCCAAGACATTAAATAGCTTGAGGTGGCTGAAGTTTTGCTTTTGTGCGTAGGGTCCTACTGGTGAGACTGGCCCAATTGGTGAAAGAGGTCATCCAGGTCCTCCTGGCCCACCAGGTGAACAAGGCCTCCCAGGTGCTGCAGGAAAAGAAGGTGCTAAGGTATGATGTGGCTTTGGGGAACAAACTGGAAGGGGCAGATAAATTGCAGGCAGTCTCATGTTTCAAATCATCATAAACATGCAGAATAGAATCAAAAGATACAATATAAAATCACGATTAGCACATTTCACCCAGAAGGATTTTGAAGACTGGAAGATTCCAATTTTAGAGCTGTGTCTGCTTCCATTGAAATAATGAGAATTCTCTTGAGCCAATAATTAGTATTTTTGTAATAAAAAATTAGAAAACCTAGTTTACATATGCCACACATTCACTATGGAAAGATGTAGTAATGACACATTCACGCCAAAGTGGAAAATTGGACATTGGCATTTAAAGTAGGCAGTGTAGTACTGGCTACAAGGCAGAATTTCATTAACCAAATTTAGCTCTTTGCTTACTTTTTCGCCACCACTGGGACACAAGAAAAATATTGCTTATCTAGTCACTATGTAATTCTATTCCATCTTCCATTTTAAATGGGCATTGTACATTTTTAATGAAAGTATCTTTAAATATACTTTTATGGCTTGCCATGTTTTACACTATATTCTATAACAAATACTGTATTTTGTCAAAGCTGGTTATAAATTTAACCATATCAATAGACTGTTGTACTGCAAATCTGGAAAAGAATTAGTGGGTGAATAGGTGGGGGCATAATCTTTTTTGTCATTACTGTAACTAGGATCTGGTATCTCATTTTAACCATTCATTTAATGACTCTCATAAGCATTTTAAACTTCTGGGTTTTTAATCAAAATGTAATATGTTTCCAAGGGTGACCCAGGCCCTCAAGGTATTCCTGGGAAAGATGGACCAGCAGGTCTTCGTGGTTTCCCTGGAGAAAGAGGCCTTCCAGGTGCTCAGGTATGATACAAGCACTAGAACGATGGACAAGATGTTTCTAAATACAAGGAACAATGGATTAAGTCTTCTATTTCATGGAACCTTCCACTGTGCTTAAAAATGAATGCGATAGAAGAACAGACATCAAGCATCCAACATTGTTAAATATCATTGGCTACGTAAGCAAAAAGGAATTTATTCAGTTGTTTGTCTTTGGATTTTTACATGTGTTGCACGTAATACTTCCTATTACCTGTGTTGCAAAAATACGTCTTGAACTTTCCAGTGTAAGAGATAAGGTTGTTTTTTTTTCCCCTCCCCATTTTTTAGGGTCCAGCTGGTCTGAAAGGAGGGGAAGGCCCGCAAGGCCCACCTGGCCCAGTTGTAAGTAAACATAATAATTTTATGGAAATATAAGCAGTATTACATAGCAACTTATTTTCTTCTTTACATGCAATGATGTTTTTATCAACGCAGTCTGTGAAACAGCAGACAGATGTATGTCATTCAAAGTGATCAATAATTATTTTCTACTAATTATCCATGCTAATAAACATTCAAGGAATGTGAAGGTTGTGAATCTGAAGCCTTCTGCTATCAGTAGGTGTGAAATTTATTTGTTGCTCAATACTTGCCACTTACACAAGTTATTGTTGAGATGAAAGAGGTTTTCCACAGTGGAAAATCTACGGATAGTGGGTAGTGGACTCATGCTGTTGTGGTGGATTGACCCTGGCTGGATGCCATGCCCATCGACAGGATCAGTGAAACTATTACAAATCAGGTTTGCTTGGCTAATAGCAGCTATGTAAAATCACGGCATGCAGTAATATTCCTTCTCAATGTTTTAAGCTCAACATAGGCATAAAACTGCCAACTTTTTGTGTCATTGTAGCTGTTGCTCTTTATGATTACAACAGAGGGAAAAGCAGTGATATGTACTCATTCCTCAAACCCAGTAAATTATTCTCCCTTGAGTAGTGTGACTAGGCTTTTTCTACATGGTCCTGTGCTCAACAATTGTTTGCATTTAGATTTTTGTTTCATGTTTGGACTTCTACTATTTACCCCTCTGCTGCCTCTTTCACTTCCGTTTCTGGTAGTTATCTGCTGAAAGGCATTTGAAGTAAGGTATGCTTGAAGTTACCTATTCATTTAAAAGTTGTCATTTTTTATGCAAGGAAGTTCTACAAGGATGCACTGGTATTCAAAACATGGTACATTTATTCCCAAGTGTGAATTGTGTAGATTTTGACAGTCATCTTGTCAACTGATTTCTTTCATTCAGTGCAACTGAAGTAAAAAAAAAAAAAAAAGTCAGCACAGTTATCCCTTTCAGACAAAATGTAACGGAGGAGCTGGAATTCTGTGTATTTCAACAATAAAGCTCCCTGCAATTGATATTGAGATTAGAATGCATTAAACAGGGAGAAAAAGAAATGCAACATAGTACAAAGGTTCTTGCTTTTGGAGTATTTCTACATTATTGGAAAAGATCTGCCGTAGCGCACTTTTAAGCTTTACTTTGTGATTTCTTAATACTTGGTACCTGAATTCTTAAAATTAGCTATTGAATTCTTAATGCCTTTAAGCTTCTATTCCTTAAATCAAGAACTTGCCTTTGTGATTTACAGTTCTTCTTAACACCATGCAGTACGTGTACATTCCCAAAAGACACCAAAACAAGGTAGCTGGGAATGGAATGGAATGGGAATGGAATGGAATGGAAGCTCGTAGGGAGAGTCAGAAGGGATACCATCCCACCCCATCTGAAGAACCTGAACTGTTAGAAGTAAAAATGAATCAAAATCAAGAAAGCATAGGCCAGAATAGTCTCTTCAATCTAAAGGTCACGTCTTCTTTTTTTGTTTAAGGAGGCCCTAAGGCTGGACTAACCTCTCAAGCAGATTGTTAGTTCAGGTGCAGTGAACCAGAACTCTTGCGAGCATGCACAAACCAGGCAGCGCAAGCATACCTGACATTTAACACACCCCGCTTTCCCACACAGGGTGCCCAGGCAGTAGCTGTGCCACTGCTCTCATCGTTCCTCACACATACGCATCACGTAAGGCTGCGAGGCAAAAGCATATATCTTGTTTAGTGATGGTTGTCCATATTCTGAAATACACGTTGGAATTTAAATTCAGATGATCCATGTTTTTCTAATTCTTACAGGGTGTGTATACGTTAGTGGTTTAGTTCAAAACATCAGAGCCTTTTTGAGGTGAATGTCCCAATCATTCCCATTCACCATCCTTTGGTTCAAATCATGGAGCGCTCTCGGAGATCATGAACAGTGTTCCTTTCATGCGAAACTAAGTTGGAAGAGAAATTCCAGAAGCGCTTCCAATACACTCCAGCTAACGGGAGTTCAGTGCCAGACTAGAGTTACTGTGAAGTGTAGTCCAGAAATACAGAGTATGGGTGTCAGGAGCACAGCACCGACTGCTGCTTCACTTTATAAATCCATTCCTGTTGGGGCCACGCTTCCTGCTGAGGTAAAGGTAGTCATGGAAGGAATCACTTGGGAAGCTCAGATTTGTTTGCGTCTTGTTTTTCTGATCTTTGAGAAACAGATGTAGTGGTAGCAGGAGCTGTGGGCAGAGTGGAAACAGAGTTTCAAGGGTAAAAAAAAAAAAAAAATTATTTTAATGTACTTCGAGTTCACTGTAGTGCAAGCAGGCCACTTGAGGCACAAACAGCACCAAGCTGACCTGAGAGTATTCCAGAAGTCCTCAGTGGGATTTTTTTTCTATGTCATCTTTAATGACTAACCTGTTATCTTGAAAGCATTTTTCAGTGAAAACGTATGTATAGGTGCCCTTAATACTGGGTTTCTGTGCATCTGCAAGGACCACAATTAAACCACAATAGCTTGCTTTTTTTCAGAGTAGCTCATAGCGGACCATGAACATCAAATAGTCCTAAAATATTTTCCCATGTATTTTTAGCCAACAGAGGGTACACACAGAAGTGTAATTAGAATGGAGCCTTCGTCTGCCATTTAGAATAGGAAGAGAATTCATGCCACTGGATGGTTTTCCTCCAATTCCCTGCCAATACCAATTGCTTCTAACTAGCATATATAGTCAATTATAAGCTTTATTTGGCTAGTGCATACATCTGCAAGCATACCAAACAAATGACTGCTCCAAATACTGTGCATGCCAATTACTGTGCTTAGAGGGATTTGGACAAAAGAAAGAGATGCATGAATGCACTCCAGAGCAAGGGTTTTTTCCTGGTGGGGTTTTTTGTTTTTCTGTTTTTTTTGTTTTGGGTTTTTTTTTAACAGTTCTCTTTTATCTGCTGTCTTTGTCTTCTGTTTGTTTTCTTCCCTTCCTCTACTACTGTGTGGAATGCTGAATGCTGATGAGAGAAACCGCTTCGGAATGTCAATCAGTCATTTCTCATTAGCTCATTTAGGAATGGGGCGCCCAAATTGGACTCCGAATAAGCCAGCTGTAGGCTACCCAGTTCTCAGTACTGAGCTGTCTGGAGCTGTCTTCCTCTATCTGATAACATTTTTCAGTCATGGGGGCCTTCGCTTGTTGGACATTTTGTTAACCATCAGTAAAATTATTGCGACTACTATGTGATGTATACGATAGCTGTAGTTACACATTTCTTCACAGAAGGAGGTTAGAAACAAGGTTACTAAAGAGTTTGTGGTCTGCCTAAGACAAATACAAGACGAAGCATGACAATTGCATCCTGCAGAAAAGTCTTCAAAAACCCCCGCAACTTCATAAAAAGATTCCAGGATGTGAGTACCACTGCGAGACCACAGGTTAACAAGGAGTGTAGTAATATAAGGGGATTGTTTCCTGGTGGGACAGAGTGACAAAAAAAGACAATAAACGTAGAGAGAAGAGACTTAGGCAGCTGCCTAAAATGCTTTTCTGAGTTGTGACTGTCATTTAATGTGTTCCGCTTTGATCAGAGGCCGTTCTCACAGGCTGGACTTCCTCTTCATAACTCGTGTGAAGTTTAACTACAACAAATAAAAATGATGCATAGATACATGTGAAAAGTCGGCTGAGTAAAAAGAGCTGTTAGAAAGGGCCACTGATAGTGTCTGCTGTCTGATACAGGAAAGATCTATGAGTTATTTGGGGTTTTTTTTTCCTCTCTATTCTTGCATCCGACTGATGAGATGACCTAAACTTGTTTAGCTTATGAGAGCTGACAAGATCAGAGGCCGTGGTAGTATGGCTGCAGGGCAGTGAATTTTTCTTGTTGAATTCACTGAAGTCTTAGGAAGTAAAATAACAGCAATAGGACTGAAACTTAGGTATCCACCCAGACTTAAAAGAAACCAAAACACCTGGAAGGATGAAGTCATCTATGATTCAGGCACAAACACTTTTTTTGAACACTCGTGCAAAATTAGATCTTACTGAGATAATTTGCAAAAATATTTGGAGCGGCCGTTCAGCATTCTCTTCTGCCCCAGTTATCCGGAGGGAAAAGCACCTTACTATGGAATTACTGCTAGTTATGCTAGCGGGGTCAGTCCAGGAAAAGTACGCCATGAACAAAAGCAAAAAATTGTGTCCTCATAGGTGAAAGCATCTTAAAATTCCAATGTTCCAAGAGCCAGCAAATTTGATCTTGCTTAGACGTGGAAAAAAGCTGGCTATTCAGAGCCTTGGGCTACAACATCTGTTATTTGCCCATTCCATGGTGTATCACCCCACTTCCAGTATATCAGCTGGAAAAGTGAAATTATCAATAACTTTAAAGTGTTACAAACTGTCTTGTAGGTGTCAAGCTGAAGAGCTGGGGGAATACTAGTCTACAGCAAACAAACCTTTGACAGTGTTCTATCAATGCAAAAATTGTAAATTATTTGAAAGACAGAAAACGAAGATGCGGTACAAGCGTGAAAATACCGACATTTCGAGGGAGAGGACGGCCCTCTGTGGCTCAGTTTCCAACGAGCCCACAAATTTCCAGGCTGACCGTGTTGCTCTCAGTGAAATAGTTTTCCCCATCAGTAGAACGTAACGGAACAAAGCGGGATTTCTGTCAGAGTTCTCGGGCAGTGGTGGTGCAGAGGAGCACGAGGAAGCTCCACCGTTCTCCACGCTCCGCCTGTACCCCGGCGAGCATCGTGCTTCCGTCTCCCTGCCCTCGCCGACCCTCGCGGAGGGACGCGAAGCAGCAGGTTAGAGGGCAGTTCACCTCTGTACCCAGGCACGGGACGTTTCTCCCCCTGTGCTGTCAGGAATCCGTTTCACAAACAGAAAAGACCGCTTGATCAGAGTCAGCCTGTGTGATCAAGGCCATCTTAGGGACTCGAGTGTAAGGGTCTTTTGCTCCCTGTCGTTTCCTGCTGCGATGTGCCTCCAAACAGGTGTCCGTTTCTTTGCCTACGAGTTACAGAGAACTTTGGCTATAGATCGCCGTTTGGGAATTAACCCAGCTTGCAAAAAGGGTTTAAAATCAGTACTCCACGTTGTGGTTTTTGGCTAAATGATAAACAAACATGGATAGACCAGAATTTAACATTTTGATTCGTTAACGTTTATCAGATGTTAAAGAATCAGAATGTTAAATCAAAATTTAACATTTTGATTCATTTCTTTCAGTAGAAGTTCTACTCTATACTGTTATCTGTTCCCTTGTATGCTTTTAGGAAGGTTTTTTAGTACCAGAACACCTTGTTTCCTTTCCTTTTTCCCCTTCAGCACTATTTAAAAGTATATGCCACCTGTATTCTTAGAAAGTGCAATAAATAAGACAGGAAAATATTCATCCACCCTAGGTACCTCTTTGCTTTTAGAGCACTGCAGATTTTTACATACCTAGTCATTGTCTCCATTTTGTCTAGTTAGCTCAATCCAGCAGAAACCATAAAGGCACTGCTCAAATTATGAAAGGTTATGCAGCTTGGCTCTGTGGCAGACTGACATATTTAAAAGAGGCAGACTGACATATTTAAAAGAAAGGTAGGCTTTTTATGGAACAGCCATAAGTCCCACACTGCTTCAAAAGAACTGACAGGGAAAATAGAAACTAAATTTTCACTTAGGGATGCTCTGGTAGTTTCAGATAGAAAAAAAAAATATTTAGACAATTAAAGGAATACAGTAATGACAATGATATGACTCACTTAAAAGCCAGGCTTAATGATATTCAAGTAAAAATTATTCCTCTCTGCTATTATTCTCTGTAAAAAAATGTTCTAGAGTACACAATTCCAGTGTTTTTTTCCACATACAGCACCTATCTCTTCCCCATTAATTTGCAATATTAGATTTTTAACTTTTTCTGTGCTTATCTAAAGATACCTGTACATCCAAGCCTCCTCTGTATGACACATCAAATTTGTCATTATACTTCAATAGATTTTTACACAGGTGAATTGAAATGCAGAAACATACTGATCAACACAGAATGTACAGCACAAAACTTGACCAAAAATTTGGGCGGTGGTGTGGGTTGGTTCTGTATTTTAATATGGTGAATATTCTTTCATCAAAGTGGTATGTTAATATGTTTTGGAAATACAGAGGGGAAAAAAGTTCTTGAAAACAGGCTGAAGCACACTCCTATTATGATGAACAAATACAGGAAAGGGTATTTATGAGAAAAATTAAAGTTCAAATTAGTATTGAACACAAACTATTGAGTGTGAACTTCAAGTTAGTTCTTTCAGCCTTTTTCTTTACCTGTACACATGCTGAACGGGTACCGTTCTACCAGCTGGAATCTCACTGANATATTTTGTCCTGGTAATTTGCCTCCCTGTACTGAAATCTTGATTAGTCTCCTATGATGATGTGGATCACTTCCTTTTCTTCAAAAACCAGGGTGAAAAAGGTCCTCAAGGTCCAGCTGGACGTGATGGGGTGCAGGGTCCTGTAGGACTTCCTGGTCCTGCTGGTCCTAGCGGTTCTCCCGGAGAAGATGGCGACAAGGTGAATCATTATAACTGGGTTTAGTGCATCTGTGAGAAGGCCTGTCAGCACAGTTCTCTGGTTGTAGCTTTCCTCACAACAAATGTGGTGACAAAGCAACTCTTAGTCCTGCCTCCCCCAAACTCCCTCCACCCGCTGCAAAAAACCTAAAAAACCTTTCTATAATCAGATGGCTGAGGGACAGACGCCGTGGCATTTGTGTTCAAGAACTAGTGGACTAACATTTGTCCTGGCAAAGAAACAAGGATGAAAGTGTGGCAAAATAAATCAAGGCAGATGATGTCAGAATTGATTTTTGCCTATTTAGGAGACTTGGTTTGCTGAATGAGTAAGATAAAATGTTCTCAGTAAAGTATAGTGATTTGGAACCACTGTTGATAGGTTGAGGGTGTCAAAATAATATGTTGGCAGCAGAGATATTCTGTTGACTTCTGGCAGAATTTAGGACGCGGCACCTTTCAGGATCATCTTGCGTGTTTGCTTGATCCAGCACTGTTATGTTAATTAGCGTAGGGTAAAGGTAAAGACTTTGAGGTTCCTTTTTATGATGCATGAGTGTTATTTATCCCACAGCGAGTATTTTCTGTGATTTAATTTAATTGTCTTTTATCACTGTATAAAGAAAACATATCTTTTTTTCGACATGTTTTCCTGGTGATTTGAATAATTTTGAAGTTTTGAAGTATCGTACGCTACAGTGAGAAGTGGTGGTTCAGACACATACAGTTAGATGAGTCTGTAAATCAGGGTGCTTGCATTATAAGTCCATATCGAAGGTGACATGAGGAACACAATTTCCATTATTTAGAGCTCAGTTGCACTATACTTCAAAGCCAGGTCTTGTTGCCCTTCGCAGTATAGCAATCAATATCTGGATTAATATGACGTACTATTGATCGATGCAGAATTGTGCCCTTTAGGCCTTCATACTTGAAGCAGCAGCATAAAACGCAGAATAATCGTGTGAAAGGGAACATTTAAAGAGACTGTGATACTGACTTCAGCTATGTGTGAAGGAGACCACTTTAGACAAGAAGTTTAACTCTTAACTTTCAATTACAGGGTGAAATTGGTGAACCGGGTCAGAAAGGTAGTAAAGGTGACAAGGGAGAAAACGTGAGTAGCAAAATCCTTTGTCCATTACATTCTTCATAAATAAAAATTATTCATGCATGAAGTATGCAGGTAGCCTTGCTACATCAATGAACAGAAACAAAGACACGCTTCAGAAATGTTTCTTCAAAGCAATGTTGAGTTTTAAAGCAACACTAGAGGTTTGTACTTACTGAGCCATGTGTATACGTAGTATTTCCCATATTTCTGAGCTTACAGAATCATTAAAAAATAGATAGGTAAACTACATTCCTAAGCACCCTTCCTACATCATTTTAATTCATTTGAAGCTAGAAAGAATAAAACCAGCATTTTTTTTTTCTGTTTGATTTTGGTTTCTTTCCCAAAAGTTCAGAAAAGGTTTGTTTTCACTTCTGTTCATTTTCAGGATAAACTGGCATTTTATTTGAATACTTTCACGTAAGAAAAAATGGAGATGTAATTGCAGAAGGATTTTTATTAGTATATTTCATCCACATTCACAGTTAGCAAAGTTCAAAATTCAGCATAAGGGTATTCATAACTAAGCGTATTTACTATCTTGAAAACTCTGCGCTTATTATGATTAACAACTTACAGAGCATCATAAAAGTAGATTGCCTCTAAAAATTGCACCAAATTTATGGCTTACACATAATCAGATGATGTTTTATAGGAGGATACATACAAATTCAAGCAAATCAGTTTTATGATAATTTCATAGAAAAAAAGTGCAGAGACAAAATGTGCAAAAAAATGACGAGGGTGGGTTTTTCGGTTTTAAGGATGAGCTTGTCCTTTTCAATTAATTTGTGAGAAAGATTTCTGCAGTTTCTAGTGCAGAAAACACATACTTTTCAGAATCTTATTTTAACAGATCAAATCACAAGTGCTATAATAAACTACTTGTAATGCCCTGTTAACACAAGGAATGCAATATTACACATAGGGATGAGAGAGCACTTCTATTATAAACCCCAGTTTTCCCAGAAACGTACATGCATGTAACTGAGTTGTAAGCAAATTCTGCTTCAGACTAAAATTTCTCTTGCATGATCTGAGCTGAATGCTTTGGTTAACTTGGTAAAATTAATTTATCAAGTTAAAATATTTTTAAAAGTCAGTTTTAAAACTGTGGGCTTGTTCCCAGTTAACTGGAAATCGGTCTTAATCTATTTGCTGTTGTAGTTGCAAACCAGCTGTGGGATGCATAGAGGTAACTCCTCTTGGTCTGCCTAAAGAGGTTGATTACAGTAGAGGCCCTGTGTACACAGGAAAACCTGGCATTGTAAGGAGAGGGCAGAGGAAGCACATGAAGCAGGTCATGGTCCAGTTCCGCTTTGGGCTTTGCATGGGATCCCGTGCATATCCTTCTGATCTAGCTCCCCTTTGACATGCCTCTTCATTAGAGATGCTTCTGCATCAGAGAAATGCAGAAAAAACACATGCTGCACTTTCCTGTTGCAGGCCATTTTAACGTAGGTAGTTCCGTTGCCCGTTAGACTGTGACCACAGTTCCCATAGTGAGTACTAATGCGTTTGGGCATGTTCCACCAGACCTGCTTTACAAATAAAGTGTCTGCAGCGTAATCATGTGAGAATGTACCCTGTGCTCTCAGTCCCAAGGTTTAAGGCATTTGGGAAGGTAGTATGTTTTCCTTGAAATACAGGACTGAGGGTTCAGGCCGGCCTAGTTGAAGTGAGTGTTACCCTGTTTGAAGTCACGTGTCTTGAATCCTGTTTGCGCTCAGCTGCGGTCATTCGACCCTGACAATTGCAGAATGTGTTTATTTCAAATCTGCTTTCCTTTCAACATGCTGACGGATGTATTTTGGGGCAGGGATGGGAGGCCTTGTTGGCCACCTCTGAAAGATGCTGAAGAAGAAGTAAGTACCCAGTTCTGAAATCACAGGACGTAAAGAATAGATACGCACAATACCTAGACACCCACAAAACACTTGGTGGGCGTTTAGAGCCTTAATCACAGTAAGGACCCTGAGCACAGACGACTTGATCCCTCTTCCCTGTTTAAGAAGAGCTGGAAACATCTTCAGTTCCCAGTTAAAACGAACAAAGGTTTATGTTTGGGGATTTAGCTATACTGTGCCTAACAAAAAGTGCTGTGTTGCCGTATCCCAGCTAGGGACAGCGCAATCTTATTGCTGATGTGCATCCTCTCTTGAGCTTCAAAACCTCCACTGCTGCCACAGGTGCCTTTATTCACTGAGGATTCTCGCCTGATGATTCTGATCAGTCTCCTCCATTTGCCCTCCAGAGCAATGAAAAAAAGAGTCTGGCCATGTGTCCAAATTAACTTCTCATTAATCAATTGCAAAGTACCTTCCAACAATACTTTATATCAAAGTGAGTATTTAAATGAGATTAAAAATGTGTAGATCTCGTTCTGGGCCCTCTAAAATGACGGAGGAGGTAGAAGCATCCTGCAGAGTGTAGAAGCAATCTGTTCCCTTATGATTTCTTTTTAAAAACCATGCATGCTAATTCCCTCTCCCACGGTAACCCTCCCAGGCAACAGGAGCATTCCTAGGAGTCCTTTCATTTAGGTATGTAGAGGCTAAAAAGCTTTGCTTTACCTACTGCCATCAGGTATGTGATTAAAAGAAAATTATAAAAGAGAAGAAATACATAACTTGACGCTGCAAACTCCCTAGAAAATAAAATACACATAGAACCCAAAGAAAGAAATAATCTACAAGACTTAAGTACTCCCTTTTCCTAATCTCTCTGTAATGGGCAGAATAATCTAATTTTAGCCCTAGCAAGGTCTTTAAATCCAAGCATTATTCTGCACTAAATTAGAATTCCCAACCTAGAAACTGCAGACAACTTCCTTGTCGTCTGAAATAGCAGACTAGAATTCAGCCATTGCCAGGTGGAAGGTTTTATGCTTTCTTCACCCTTTATCAGTCTAATCTCTCTAGCTGCTGTAAAAACCAGATTCAACCTAGCACATAATTTTGACCCCATCATAAACTAGCACCTTGCGTACCCATACTCTCAGTGTTAGATATCTTCCTGACATCACGCCTGCATAACTGGCTTTTAAATTATGCACAATGTAACTTAGAAAGTTACTCTACTGTAAGGAGACCGAAAAAATTAAGAAGTTCATCTCAGAGACATATTTTTTTGCCATTCTGTTGAAAAGAGACTTAATATCAAAGAGAATGTGACTCCCAGTGCTCAACAAGAACTTAGACTTTTCATGGCTCCTGGAGGTCAAAATAAGCTTTGTGCTGTTGCAAAAATCGTTTGCAATTGCATAAAAACTGATCCAAATAGTAAGCATTCCATTTAAAGATAGCTCGTTAGATGGGGCTTTAAAGGTTGACTTTTTCTGCACAAATCTCATTGAAAGGTCTGATTTTTTTGATTGTGGAAAAACCAAAAATACTCATTTTGATTTGTGTTTGCATGGGAATCTATTTTAAATACTGTGAAACATTATAAACGTGCTTTCAAAAAAAGCCAATATTAAGTGTATTATAGGTGTGCAAATCTGAGTCTTTGCGAGATAATGATTGTTTGTACTGAATGGAAAAGACTTGTGAAGAGCGCTACGTTCTTGATGCAGAAATGTAGAAATGCTGAATAGACCTTGATGGTGCAAATAGGGTTGTCTCTACATTTGCTTTTAATCTCATTCCAGATGCCATAATCACTCGCTTTTCCTTTTGGATGTCTGTTTGTTGCAGGGTCCTCCAGGTCCGCCAGGTCTCCAGGGTCCCGTTGGTGCCCCTGGTATAGCTGTAAGTAGCTAATTCACAGCAAAGCCCAATCTCGCCCTAGCTCAGCGGACGCTCAGAAGTTCTTTGAACTGTATGCTCCTTACGCAGGAATATATTTCAAATCACTATTTACAGTTCTATCGTCGTCCTCTTACATGCAGCTGTTTATCGTAAACAAGCCTGTATATTTTATTTCAGACGTACAGCGGGGCAGTAATTTGAAGGAATTATTAAAACTGAAATAAATAGTGAATGGGGCCCATCCTTTCAGTGAACTTGTTGGATGGTTTGTATGGCAGTCAGTGGTAAAATCAGCTTGGTACTAGATGCATTTAAGAGAAAGTATCTTTTTTTTTAAAATCCATCTGATACCAGGTGGATTGATTTTTATTTTTATTTAGAAGGCTTCGAATTTTTCTACCACGAAGACTGGTAGAACTGTATGCTACTCGTATTCACTCACGTGTAGGTATTCGACAGCTAGAATGGTCATGCAGATGTGAAAGAGAAAAAGTACTCAGGGAAGATTTTTGCAAGATGCGCAGTACCCTTTGACCTACATTAAACCAGGGCATATGCAGGTATTCTATTTGTGTGAACAGATTTCATTCAATCCAGCTGGTGTACAGACATTTGTAAAGACATTCGGAGTGATTGCTTTGTTGTTTTCCAGAGATTTCAGTGGGGCTTTTTCTGTTATTATCAGACCCGTGATACTTTTGCTTTCTGCTGTTTCCCAATAGGGAGGTGATGGGGAGCCAGGCCCAAGAGGTCAGCAAGGGATGTTTGGGCAAAAAGGTGATGAAGGTCCTCGAGGCTTCCCTGGCCCTCCAGGGCCTATTGGCTTACAGGTAAGTTCCTTTCTTACTGTACCCTCTACCTGTAAGAACCCTGTTTTCTGTGTCAGAAACTGAATGAGTATTGTCTTCTCTTGAATAAACGATAGAGTCAATTAATAAGAACTGAGAGACCCCATCTTCATAGAGGTCATGCATAAATAGCAGATTTAATGCCGAAGGAGATTGGTAAGATGCTCTGAAACTGAACTCCTGGCTACCATAGGCTTTAGAATTGCAATTTCTCTGTTAAGAAGAGCACTTCTTTTTGCTGGAGGTACACATTTTAAATAAAAGATTCAACCTGGAGGAGTATTTAACGTGTCCTAGTCATTTACTGCATTTTTCACAGTAGGTTTTGGCGACACGGTGTGTTTCTCAGTGATACCATGACAGACACTACTTGTGGTCTGAAAGATGAACAGAACTCCACAATGCTTATACACTGCTGCCATCATTGGCAGGTTCCTGTAGTTTAATGTTTCTTCCTCTGAAAATTGTTACTTTATGAGTCAAAAAACACCAAGCCAAGCATACAGTGAAATGTAGGCTTCTCACTGCTGCATCCAGAGAATGACAGTTGAAAAATCCAGCTTTTTCAAAGATGTAATTTGCTTACATACAGCAAAACGAAGAACAAGATGTTTAGGACCTTTGATTCATCCCCACGTAATTAACATTAGAGGACAGAGCACTTTGAAACCATTTCTAATCCATGCATTAAGCTGTAATATGAATCATATATACTGTCTTTTACAAAATGGGAAATTATAGCAATAGTGTTTGAATATATTAAACAGTATGCCTCCCTTCTATCCACCATGCGTGAACTGACTCAGCTCTCCGCTAAGCCGAACCTTAACCTGTACCTATCATTTTTTAAATTCTATTACATAATGCAGGTCACAAAACCTACAATGACATTTATAAAATATTGCAAACCTCCGTGGAAGATAAACAGTTCCTTACTGCACCAACACATACATCTTGTGTAGAGTCATATTGCCTCTGAAATTGAAAACGTCTCTATTTGCAGAAATAATAACTCAGAAAAAAATACTCCTAAATTTTGTTATGAATTGTTAAGTTTTGTGCTATTTTAAAGAGAGTGAAGTAAAATTATCCTTGTTATTTTTCTCAGATCGAGGATACTGTTTCAATTGATGTTTTTCAATAAAGCCCACCTTCACATTTTAACTTTAATGAGCACTAAGCTACATAAATATAAAAATCAATTAGGTTGAGACTTACGCAACTGAAATGATTCAAATGAGGAATTCTATTTCTTTGATCAAGATTTTAATTTGAAAATGTTGGTCCATGGATCAAGATCCCATATATGCTAATGGTATTGAAGTACCATTGAGAAATCAGGAGTTTCTTTTATTCAGTAATGCAGTTGTCTTGGTGATTATGAACTGTTGGGGAGTAACAACTTTGTCTTATATATTATATTACTATATATTATATTAATAATAATTATTATTATATTACTATATATTACTATAGTACACTTACTGCAGATAAATTCTGTGGATATTACTTCATTGGACGCTGAGTAAAAAGTAGTTTTGTTCGTAACAGTGAACGTTGGTAATTTTGAATATTTATTACCTTAACTGTGAATTTCCTTGCTATTTAATTTTGATAGTAGCTTTTTAAAAATAAGGAAGTTTCTAACAAAAGGAGTTGAGAGTAAAGACAATCTGAAAAACTCTATGGGCCTATCTAGATCATCTTACATTCAAATTATGGCAATTTTACTTAAATTTTGAAATATTAAAGGACAAACACTTCAATTACTTCTTGCCAAAAGGACCTGAAAGGGCTTCAAAATACCATATCCAATAATGCATGAAATACTGATTCAGTGAAAGCAGTTGGAGTGTTTCAATGTTGAAATAGTTCACTGGATGGCTTTGGAAAGTCTTTTCAAAGACAGAAATATCAAGTAAATCTTTCATTGCCTTTGAAGTTTCATAAATACCTCCTCTGCAAGCAGTTGAATGAGTTGTTTAGGTTTTTGATGACCATGAATTATAATGGATAAGGCATTCGACTTTTCAAGCTAAATGTCTTTTTATGTTCCTGGGGTAGAACTTAGTGGACTGTTGGCAACTGGAAGATCTAGTTTATTTGAGGTGGGATTCATCGCCTAAAGACTAGTCATCTAGGCCAAGTCTAGGCCTCTGCTCTAACCACTCCTTAGAACAATTAGAAGCCAAGCTTTGATCCTACATTTAGGAACGCCCACCCTAGTGGTGACAGTGCTTCTAGGTGGGGTAACATCATACTAGATACCAGTATTACCGTCAGCTACAGTTGTCTTCTCTTGGTGTTTGTTACTAGTCAAACTTGGACACTTTGCTCCTAAGGATATGTTTGCATAACCCAATGCAATGCCTCTCAGCAGGATTTATTACCTCCACTGGACATCGCATTAAAGCAGTTATGCAGCTTCCAGTACTCAGGTAGCTTAGACATCTTTGCATACCACTTCACTGTGCTGCACCGATTGTGTTGTCTTCACATATATACGTATCGTAGCATAAATCAAATTATCCAAGTGCCCGCCTGGGGTCTGGATAACGATGGCCGAATTTTTAGTCAGCCTCCCTAGCATTTCTGTGTCCCTTTTTTTTTCAAAAATGTTCTGCCTCACCTGGTTTAAACATCCTAGGATTACCTATACATTTGCTGTAATATAAAAAAACACCTTTTTTTTTTGTTTGTTTTAATGCAAATAGGTTTTGTTTTCTTGTCCTCCCCCACGTTTCCATTTCACATGTAGATCGGATTTATATGGTTTGATTTTGATTTATAACTCAGCATTCCAGGTACCCTACTAATAGTTTTCTTTACCCTTCTGTGTGTTTTAGGGTCTGCCTGGCCCACCAGGTGAAAAGGGTGAAAATGGTGATGTGGGCCCAATGGTAAGACTTCTTCCCCCTTGGTCACTCTGGGGGCCATAAATATCACCCATGTATTACTGTCTTTTTTCTGTAGCTCACAATTTGATAAGCTGCTCCTGAATTTGGTGCCTGAGTATGAAACATTTTGTGTAACATAAACTCTCTCTGGGCTTTACTTTGCTTTCCCACATCTATCTCCTCATCTTTAATATCAAGATTTATTTAACTTAAGAAAATACTGTGAAGGGTAGGTAGCAAAGCAGATGCTATGTGTGCCTGAGACAGGACAGTGGCAAGCAGGTTCAGGAAAGCAAGAGAAAAAGGAGAGACCAGCACACCAGAGAGCCTGGAGTTGCTTTTCTGAAATTCCAGGCATTGTACCTTAGCTTTGGGTAATTGCGGACCAGAAGATGGTAAACACTACTTGGCTGTGTTTCCTCTGTTTCTCTGGGTAAGCTTGAGACTACATTTTCCAGCTGTTTATACTGCTGACAGAATGCCTTCTGGGCTGGTCCTGGCTGAAATGGAAGCTATCCACAGTATACATTTGCCTCCAACACCCTATACCAAGCCTGGATGCTTTGTTATGGCCCATCTGTAGGCACCACGGCGCAGTACTGTCACGTGGCTGTTACCAGACAGATGAGCTACGCCAGGGACTTTGCACAGTGGAAGGGGTTTGCAGGTCACCTGCAGGAAACCGCTCCTCAGGAGCCCTAAGCATCAGATCATTTCCCACTCAGGTGCTGCCTAACACAGCCTGGATCCCCTGTCACCTTGTGAACTCGTGCAATGGGCAGCAATCTGGCCCTGCTGTTTCTGTAGCGCTGCGAAGATTAAAAGTCTTCTACAGATTGAGTACAGCATTTTTCAATGGCCAAAAAAGCCCCACAGGACTTATTCTTTATGACTGTAACTATATCGAATTGTCTCTTTGATACAGGGTCCACCTGGCCCTCCAGGCCCAAGAGGTCCCCAGGGTCCTAATGGAGCTGATGTAAGAGTTAACTTTTTTTTTTTTTTCCCACCTCTCAGTAATTCACTAATAAGCACTATATTTAGGATAACTATATTTGGGATAACTAACATCTTTTATCATTGTAGGGTCCTCAAGGCCCCCCAGGCTCAATCGGCTCTGTTGGAGGTGTTGGTGAAAAGGTGAGCGTTGATAATAGCCTCCTAGAAAGAGAAAACATTGGCATGGGAATATGAATATACATTTTGATTCTTCTTTGGAGCTATATAGATATATTACAGTTCCCAAATATCCTTCATTGAACTAGTAACTGTTAATAGTGACCTACCGGTACTCCTAATGGCTGACTTACCATGGCTGGTCTTTTTATTTCACGTTTCACGTCACAGAAATATTTAACAATCAGAGGAAAGAGCTTTGGAGCAGAGGAGGCAGTTTTCAGGGGAAGGATTAAAGTGAGGTTATGGTGATTTCCTTAATTACATAGTTTGATGGCTATAGTAACATTATTGGCTTCAAGTGTTTTTCATTTTATACTGGTGTAGCTTTAGAATATCATATAGCCCTCTACCTGGAATGTTAAGAATATAAGCTATTATCTAATGTCTCAGTGGTAAACATATCTGCGAGGTGAAGCAGACCTGAAGCATCAATATGGATCTGTTCCTCATGCAGATAGATACGGTCCCAATAACGTCAGAGCTTTAAGGATGATTTGTGCTGGCTGAAAACCTGACTTAAGACATTCATGTGACATTCATGCATCAAAATTATTTTCATTGCTATTTCCAGTTCTCTATTCAGAAAATTTCCTACCAGTATATGGGGTGGGTTTTTTTTAGATTTTGTATCTTACCCAAAGAACATGACAGATAATATCTTCCTTTTTCTTAAAGGAAAAATATTGCATGGAATAGACGTAATGGATTTTTTTTGTGTGATTTGTTTGAATCACCAGTGTAAACTATTACAAAATGCTCAGCAAACACAAAATTCAAAACAGAATCTCTTGAAATTCCTGTTTATTTTGCCAAGTTAGATGACCTCAGTGTAATAGAATAGAAATATGTTCCAGGCCACTGTATAAATAACTTGTTGAGAAACTGTGTAGATTGCTCTTGAGTATTTAACTATTTGCCACAGAATATCCTATGTATTCAATGAAACACTGGTGTCAATGAATCCTAGACAAGACATCCCTAGGTATGTCAGTGCTGCCCACAGTATGGATAACTTTTCAAAACGTGAAGCAAGTTTTCCCTTTCTCTGCTGTCCCATCAGATAATTAAACGCACAGGTACCTTTTCCCTCATCTTCCTCATACACCATTACTGAACATCAGCATTTCAGAAGCCAAAACTTCTGATCACTTTCATTTATCCAATATTCTCTTTGACACGGTGTACCAGAGTTGTACCTTTAGGTACAAATCCATCAGATGTATGAATTTACAAATAATGACTCAAGTACCAAGTCAATCAAAATCACTTATATTTGTCATGATCCTCTTCTTGATCACTGTCCAAAAGCATGTCACTCTGCTTCACAGCGCTTTTAGGTATTCTTTCTTTTCACAAGATAAGGAAGCTGCCATTGTTTTCCCAGGATCATTTGTATGACTAATAATGAAAAAAAGAAGAAGAAAATCTGCAGTTCATCCTACAGTACCTCACAAGCTTCTTGTTCTTCTGTGGTAACAAAAGGTCTTTCTTACGATGCTCTTCAATATTCTTGACATCTACCATAAAATTTTGGTTATGTGTCTGTTTTTTTTCACTGAAATATCTTTTCTTTAAATAGCCCTTCACTTATATTAGGGCCATGTCAAAAGGAATCACCAGTTTCTTATCAGTACGATCAAACTATTCTTTTCATAGAATCTTCAGAGGTTTCATGATTTTCTTTCTACATGCCCATCAAATAAATGACTTACCAGTGCTCTGGAGTGTGGTGAAGAGCGCACTAGAATAATCTAATATAGTATATGGCTTGATAGAAAAATATCCTACTGTGTCTTCCCTTCTTTGTCCTTTGAGATTAAAGGGTATTGAGCCCAAGCAGA
Source organism: Scopus umbretta (assembly GCA_013400535.1). Taxonomy (NCBI): domain Eukaryota; kingdom Metazoa; phylum Chordata; class Aves; order Pelecaniformes; family Scopidae; genus Scopus; species Scopus umbretta. The sequence goes on from VZTL01064773.1 coordinate 30,673, forward strand.
GGAAAATATGAACTTTATACTGTAGTTTTTTCATGGTAGCACTGTCATGTATAAAGCTGACAGTGGTTCACTGCATTCCCTGTTTCTTAGGATGTGGCTCCGAGCATCAACACACTCTTGGTAGCAGTGGCATTCTGGTGTCTTCAATTTTTTACCCATAATTGCATAAGACATACAAAACATGATGCCCTCCTGCTTGACTGCGTTATTAACAAGGATATTCCCTCGAATCTCCCAATTTTGTGACATTGTTCTTCCAGTCTATCTAAAAAGAGAGCTTGGCCTCATGAAGAGCTGCAGGATTTGTTTTTTCTTTCTAGGAAGAGTACCGTGTCTGAACGTAAGAGTTGGTAGAGATGGCAAAAAAAAGTTAGTGGAAAAAGAGAGTCTGTATGTCAGTGGAATACAGAAAAAAATGGGCACCATGGGAAGAAAAAATCTTCCTGTGACCATGAGGGTGCTGGGAAGAACGTTTATTATGAGAACACTACATCCAGGGTAGCACCCATTACAGTAAAAAACAACCCACCTTGTATAATATTGTGGCCCACTGAAGTCAATAGGAATTTGGCCATTGGTTTCAATCACCTCTTTAATTTTTACTGTTTCATGATCAAATTATATTCCAGTCATTTTATAAAAACATTGACTTATATTGAACTCCTTACTCCTTTGTTTCTCCCTGCGAGTTTTCTGTGTGATTTAGAATCCCTATTTGTGATAATCAGCCCACCAAATTTAATTCAAGAACATGAAACTCAGACTGTTTGTCACTGGTTGTCATTTTTATTTCCTCTTGCTTATTTCCCATATTCTCTGCATTCACACAGAGATGCTTCCAAGTATATTATTTTGGAAGTTTTTATTTCTTCTAATTACTTTCCTCCTCCTTCTCAAGTTTTAGTACATGCCAGTTTTTCTCCTACTTGGGATACCTTCCTTCTTAATTTCAGTTCCATTTAATGAGTTCTGCAAGCTTAGAAGTCATAAACAGTTGTTCTGTCAGGAGGAGTTCCCGCAATGGGAGGACAGTTCACGCTTTTAAACCAAACATCCATTTTCTCTTTTCCTTTTCTTCCCACATATTTTTTCCCCAATGTTTTTCGTATTACATCAGCATGCTTCGGCCTCTGCATCTCTTTCAGGAGAGATGTATCATGCTACAGATAATGCAATGCAGTGCTGATGGTAGAGCGTGGAAGAAAGTGTTGGCGTCCTCCCTGTCGCTGCTGGGGAGTGAAATAGATTTGCTCACTTTCATATTTGGGTAGACTGAGAGATACTTTGTCATTAATACTGGGATTTCAAAGCCCCCTTATCGTCTGGCAAATTATAAACAATTTTTGTCATGGTGCCATGTGTTTTTAACTAGCTTGTTCTTTCCTCTGCTGTACACAAAGGCCTAAATGTTCACAGACATCTGCAGTACAAATGTGCGTGTAGCCTTGCATTATTAATGCCTGTGGCCTCCATGGAGTGGTCTAGAAGTCTTGAGACTTACACTCAACCAGAAGCACTTAAATCCAGCTTCCAGCCAGAGATTATTCTCTTTGTTGTGCTCATAACTAAGAAAAAACAGAAAAAGAAAATACACCAACACATGCTTATCTCTAAGTTGATATCAAAGGAAGGCCTAACATGCAGATGTTCTAAATACCCAGTCCGTTGCTCATGGCTTCTCAAAACTGGGCCTTAGATGTTTTACAGCATCTAAGAATTTACACCACAGAGAGGAAACAGAAGAAGTAACATGAACCTCACACTTCTCTTCCACTAAGCCTAATAAAATGCATTTGCCATTCTAATCAAGGCTCATCCGTGATAACTGCACTGAGGACTGTGCCATTCTTCCACACTTTCTCCCTTCCACAGAGCATGTCACGCTGGCAGAGTCAATGAGTAATGCAAAGCGAATGTCTGCAGAACCCAAGCATTCCTGCTGTAGCCTCTCAGAATTTAAATCTGGTTTACTATATGAAAAAGTCTCATGTTAGAAAACCACTACATTCATCTGGATTTACACTCCTTCCTGCTATATAATTCTAAAATATGTTCTTAAATAGTACACTAGTAAGGAGTCCAGCACAGTAAACATGTGAAATCAATAGTTTACATGCTTAATCAGTCATTGGTTTATACTGCAGATGGATGTGAAAGGACAAAATCAATTGAGTATTCCAGCCCTAAGTTTAAAAACGCCTGATAAGTGTGCACAGCCATGTTTATGTGTGCATATCATTTTTCCACACACCTGTGTGCAGACAACCGCTAAGGTACTTAATCAAGATGGGGCTATGACAGTTTATGCTACCTGAATATCTGTCCTAACAGATTACTTTTAATAACATGACTCACTGACTGATCCCTTCACATCCTTCTCCATCCCTCCAACATGCTTGTAAACATAAGCCCTCCCAGAGGATATAGCACAGCTTTAGAATTTCTGTCCTGATTGAATTTATTTCTCCACAGAGCCATAATATAACACAGCCACATGTGCAGACCTATGTGAAAAGGGATTGTCTTCTGGAGTCACAATTTTTCTCTTTTCTATTTTGCAAGGACGGCAAAAAGGAGCAAATGTGTAACTGAATCCTTTTCACAACCCAGTCAGCTGCAAAGTTGCCTCTCATCCTTACCAAATGAATCACCACATCCCAGAACTTGACCAAAAGGTGGCAGCCTTCCATCCGCTGTGTCTCTGTGCTTTGTACGACAGTTCTCTAGAACTGGTCATAATAAGGAAAACAAAGGACTTTTAAGCTACTCTCCTTAGCCTGCTACAAATCATTCTGCTTGCTTAATCCAAGGAGGCTTCCAGCATTAAACGTGTCCGTGAAATGACATGCCTCTGTAGTTTAGAATTTCTGTCTTTGCTTGTTGAAATTCTGTCAGAGGAAGGCTTCGCCTAAGAAAGACCACACTGGCTCTTAAAAGACCTGACCTGGTATCAAAAGAGGAAAAAAATCCAGAGGTGGAATAAGTCTATTATTAGGTCATAAAGTCTAGAACACGAGCTATTTCCCATGGAGAAGGTGCATCGGATTCTGAATTAATGCCTGCCTTACCAAAAATGCAAAGAAAGACAAGGGCAAACAATAACCTACAGATTGCACAGGTTTTAGTAGCTATAAAAAGGCACTCTGTAAATATATATCAGCTACAATCTTCTCTATCAAAACATTGTTTAACTCCCTTAACAGCTGTCTACAACAAGTACAACCTTCCGTAGTACCTAATATTTGGAATATAAAAATCAGCGTCAGAAAAAACAAGGACTGCATACAGGGAAGAGTCACACTTTGTAATCGAGCAATGATTTAGAAGCACTAATGCGAGACGAAACTTTAACTGGTCTCATCTTTCACAGATGCCCTTTAAAGGGAACATCTTGACATTTTCTAGCCCTTCCAAATTTGCTGTCTTCCACGCTGCTGCTTATTGGGGAGTCACCGTGCACAGAGCTCATACAGGCTGCCTGCCTCTGCCGACCTCAGCGTGCATGCGGTGGCCCGGACCCCTCAGGTCCCAGGAGCACGGTGTTCCCCCGTTGGCCCCGTCAATACGCCCGAGAAAGCTCGTCTTTTCTCTTGCTGCATGAGACCGTAAAATGAAGATGATTTTGTCAACAGGAAGGGTAAAGAGCGGATTACAAATCCCGTGTGAATCATCGTAAATTACAATATTGTTTGGCAGGAAGGCAGAAAAAGAACTTGCTCTCTGAGAAGCTTAGAAGAGGATTATACTGGCACAGGTACTTGTCAGGCAAGACTTGGCACAATTAGCGTTCTTACGGCACTCAGTTAGTTAGTCCTGCAATGGAGACACCTGTTGAAGGAGTCTGTATTGTGCACTCTGTTAGACACATCCACTAACTTGAATAACATCAGTTAGTTTGCTAATTCCAGACCTCATTCTCTGTTCCTACATAAATCTAATCTGACCCAAAATATGCATGGACAAAAAAACCACAATACTAATGATGCTGCGGATTCAGTAAACCCTGTGCAGAGGATAAGAAAATGAAGATTATGAATTTTCCTAGAAAACATACTTGATGCTTAGTAACCTGAAGTATCCACTAGACTTTTTTTTTTTTTTTTAAATAATGAATGCTCTATCACAGAAGCAAGTGAATGCCAGGTACTGAGGGATCGTTAATTTTTAAGATTACTGCAAATTTAAGTATGTGTGATAAAACGTACCACAGTTTCTAAAGGCAGGTTCACCCTTTAGAAGTGCCCTTTCTAAAGGACTTTTTAATACTGCTCCTAAAATTGTGTTAATCTGCTAATTGTCCTATTCTGGAATTCAGTTGGGTACTCAGATATTCTTCCATTCATCTAATATAATACTAACATTGGGACAAATTCTGGACCCCGTGAGGTCATCGTGCTGCCATTAGCTTCTGTGAAAAAAAAAGTTCAGTATCTGCACCATAAGATTTGCTTAAAATTCGTATTTTATGATTTATACTTGTATACTGTCCACGTGGAAATGACAAGACATGCATGTTGTATTAATTGAATTGTCATAGAATGAAGAAGAGCGCACAGGTCATGCAGGATATGAAGGATACACAAATTTATTCCAAGTCTGCATCTGAGTTCAGTAGAGGGGGTTGGGTGAAACGCATTTTCAGCACTGAAGTACTCTTGTTTAAAGGCATCATTATTGGCAGGGTTCATTTGGTTTGGAAAAACAATATATATGGGGGGAAAAAAATGCCCCCATCAGCAGTTATATTGAGAAATCCTTTGGAATAAAAATATATAGTTCTTATCTCAGCACTCCATGACAATCACAAAGCAGATTCTGTTACCCTGTCACAGATTTGTGTGTCTGTGATGCTAATAGCTAAATATTCCTCTAACAGAGTAGTTTTCTATAAAGGTTTATTTATCAGACCACTGAACTGGAAAATAATCAGTCATAATAAACTTTAAAACGAACAATTGCAAAGACAGTCTTTGAGCCAAAACTGTATATTAGCTCAAAAAGAGACTGAATTAACTTAAACAGTGACTTAATAGTGTATAATCTTTGGCTTGCACAGATTTTCTTCGTATGGTGTTGTCCTCAAAGCCATCTGCTTTACTAAACAATTTCCATCACCAGCAAATACATAGCGTACACCTTTGTGGCCTGTGGTGAAAGTTTCACTAACTGTTATGCTATTATTTTATCCTTCTGGTTTTCTTTATATAATTTTTTATTCTAACAGTAGCTATAGCAATATCTTCACTCCATTGACATTCATTTCCAAACAGTATTCTCTTATCTGTAGAAACTTGCTTCCAGGCAAAATTTATCTTCTAGAGAAAAAAACATACACAGTCAATATACTCTGTTGGCTTTTCTGTGACTAGAAAGAAAGATGGCAAACAGGAAATTTGCAATATATGGGATAATAAAGGGGAAGATCTTCCAAAGCCCAAAGGGAAGGTTAGCCTCCCTGGCTCACTGAAAGCTTAGTTTGATATAATCTCTCTAAAATTTCAGCTTCGAGTCCTGCAAAACCATATGTGACTCAACCCCCTCTAGGTAGACCAAATAAAAGGCAGTTCCTGTAAGCTGTTCACATGAATAAGCATGAGAAGAATATAATAACAGAAGTAAATTCACAGAAGTATTCTCCCTAATGACTCATCAATTTATCCTCACACATCTACAGGGTGAACCTGGAGAAGCTGGTAACCCTGGACCTCCTGGAGAATCTGGAACATCTGTGAGTATTTTGGTTTTGTCTTATAATTAACCTTTCTTACGGTGAACTAAGGTATTTGGTAGCGCTAACTTCAGAAAGCAGTTAATCAGATTACTTGTGTACATTTTCTTTAAATTTTCAGTGAAGAACTTATACCTTTAAAATGCAATTCGTTCCTGTATAATTATAGCCACATCTTGTACTGACAGCTAGAGGACAGAGCTGGACTTCCGAAGAGAGTACTGACTTTTTCTTCCAAAAGTATTAACTTTGACATCCATGTTTTTCTCTCTGAAGACAATTCATGGGTGCAGATGTTGGCACGCGACCTGAGATTCACAGGTTTTCCAGTCTGAGGCTGAGGTCCTAATTTCCCATTCACGTGCCAGCATTTACTGATGAGTAACACTGCCCAGGTCTGAAAAACAGTTTTACCCGTTGCAATCTTTTTTTAGCCGTTCAATTTCCAGATGGCATTTTTGTATCGTATGTTTTCTACAGGGTCCAAAAGGTGAAAGGGGGGAAAAAGGTGAGGCTGGTCCACCTGGAGCAGCTGGACCACCAGGTGCTAAAGGACCTCCCGGTGATGATGGGCCGAAGGGTAACCCAGTAAGTGAGCTTAATAATTTTAACGCAAAGTACTGTGCAGCATGGCTGAAGCTGTGCTACATTTAGAAGTGTATATAATTTCCTACATTTGAACTAAATTCACTATATGCTTCATAAAATATTTGTGATGATTGCTGCCTGCTTGTCAATGGATGACACATTCCTTGGGTTTTTTTCCTGATTTATCTAGGGCCCAGTTGGTTTTCCTGGAGATCCTGGTCCCCCTGGGGAACCTGGTCCAGCTGTAAGTATACTTAGAAAACAGTTTCACGCTCTAGTCTTGGTTTGCACTAAATTCTAGTTAACCCTGCCTCTTCCTTGTCTGGGGATGAGGTCTTGCCTGTAAGATCTGTTGCTTTTCTGTTCATATATTTCTTAAGGCTGAAAAAAGGTTTAGAAATCTTTAAAAAGTTTTGAAAAGTAGTGTCCTTAGCAAAATGCTCTGTAGAAAAGTAGTGTTCTCATATTCGCATATGAACTGAGTTACTTAATTTAGCTGAATTTTATATTTTGCTTATTTTCCTGTGAATACTGTAGGGTCAAGATGGTGTTGGTGGAGAGAAGGGTGAAGATGGTGATCCTGGTCAACCAGTGAGTTGTTTCTGTCATTTTACTTCAGCTGTATGTTCTCTCTTATGCTAAGAAAGTATCTTTTGCTGAATGAGTGGTTTATATATATACATACTCCTAAAAACATTTTCTGAACGGATGCTTGTTCTATTGTACTGAAAACTATCTGTTTAGTTCCTTGTAGAGATAGAACTGCCCACATTATAGCCACAATCTGAATGAAGAGCACAATTTCCTTTAGAAGTAGAAAGAAGTTATGTGTTAAGGATTGGTGCTGGAGCTGCTAGGGAGCACTAATAGAGTAATCCTGAGCATAAGAAAGGAATGCTGCAGCCAAATAATCTTCATTAGCTGACCTGATAAAATGAAGCAAAACCATGATGTTCTGCTTTAAGAAAGTTAAGTGTCTGAGCAATACCCATATTAAGTGTCGAAGTTCATATATTTCTGTAATTCCCATATTAAAAGATCATTAATTTATTTTTTTTTTAATTGCAAAAAAGATAGTGTTCCCATTTTGGAAAGTCTCTCTCTAGCTCTGGAAGTTCTGATTATCAGGGAATTACCCTGTACAGTACAGTTTGAAAATGCTAGTACATTGAACATATGGTTGGAAGTAAGTTGTTAACTGGGGTTTGCCTGCAAACTTCAGGAAATTAGTATCTGTACGTCTTGCTTAACAGTAAGTACTTTCAGAGTGTTGTGTTCCTGAAGAAAAGCTTATTGAACTGTGCAGCAACCCTGAAATATTTAAGAATATCACAGCGTAGCCAGATGGAGTAGCCAAATGGCTATCAGTGCACAAAAGAGTTTTCAAGAGAAAGCCAGCCACGGGGCAGCTAACTCACAGATGTAAGTGAAAAATTTTAGCAAAGGTAACAATTTCAGCACCTGAGAAAGCAAGAAGCTTCTTAATGGCGTTAGGCCGGAGGCTAAGACCATATGTTACTTCTGTGCAGCCACTTTCTGGTCTGAAATGTGTTGTTGCGAACGGGAAGTGAAAAAAAGAGTGATTGCATTTTGTACAGTAATAAAAGCTGTTAAAATTTTCAAAAGACCACCCTAAAGAAAGGATTTGTTGAATAAGCAGGTATTCTTCTCTGGGTGTATTTCAGTGGACAGAAAGTAAGTACCATAAAGGGGCCAACATATTGCAGGTGTTTGTGGCATTTACTACAGATAATAGCTTTATCCTTTCTTACCACTGAGCTTATCATTTTCCATTGCAGGGTCCACCAGGTCCTTCAGGTGAAGCTGGCCCACCTGGTCCACCTGGAAAAAGAGTAAGTAATTTCTCGTTTTCTCTTGTACATGTCTCTTTCTGAGACAGTACGTTCTAGAGAATTTCAGCTGCTTGTTTTCCATGTCATGACACTCAGACATGATGTTCAAAGTTTCTTAAAAGAAACGTAATGTGAGAAATAAAAAAACAGAAGCAGCAGAGAAAACCCTGTAATATGGGTTACATGGAACGTGGGAACAAAAATATGTAGGGAGGAATGTATTCCTTATCTATGAATGAGCTTTTTCATAGAATCATAGGATCATAGAATCATGAAGGTTGGAAAAGCCCTCTGAGCTCATCTAGTCCAACCACCAACCCAACACCACCGTGCCTACTAAACCATGTGCTGAAGTGCCACATCCACACGGTTTTTGAACACCTCTGTCCTGGTTTCAGCTTAATTCAGAGTTCAGTTTCTTCCTAGTAGCTGCTATAGTGCTGTGTTTTGGACTTACGATGCCGATAACACGCTGATGACTCTACCACCTCCCTGGGCAGCCTGTTCCAATGCTTCACCACTCTTCCAGGAAAGACATTTTCATAATATCCAATTTTAGATTGGATAATTTCTTTTCACCCAAGTGAATTTGGTGTCTGCTGAGTTAGGCTGCTAATAGGGGTGAGTGATTACGAGAGTAATGCAAGACATCATCCTTAGGCACATGACTGCTGGCAGGGAGCAGGAAGAATGTGTCTGCTTTGGGGCCTTCAGCCTCTGAAATGAAATACTTTCAGTGCAGCTTTTGTGCCAACCTGTGTCATCCCCTCTGCGTACAAAATTAACAAGCAGCCATTTCTGTAACTTATGAAGCCATTCCATTATTTCTAAAGTCTTTGAAGCTTCATGGGCTTTACAAATGTAGCTAATCAAAGCCAGTAAATAATGTTACACTTACAGAACTGTAGTAGCTGCGTCAACCTTTAGGTCTGCTTCAGAGAGCAATTAGATGCAGTTTTTACACTTTAAAAAACAAGGGAGGGGGCATCATTAAATGTAAACTGAGTGCTATTTAATAAAATGTGTTAAATTGCTCTATGTAATAGGCTTCAGTGAACTGACATGCCTAATTAGTTTTATCTACTTTACACAATAATCTATTTGCTCCACCAACTTGCAAAACATCTATAATACTATAAATGATTATGGTAGCATTAGCAACCTTATCACTAAAACTGAAATACAGCTCAATTGAATATTAGCAATTAGTATGTTTGTTTGACATCAAATTAGAACTTCCTACTTTATTATACAAAAAGGCAGTAGCTCATGCCTAACAGATCGGTTATATTGCATCTGATTGTACCTAGACAAAAAACACTTCAGAAACACAAGTATCGCATCACCTGTGGTTTGACATGCTTCCAATTTAGGGAAAATGTATGGCTAAACATTGCCAAGTAATCCCATTCCTGAATTCTGACGGAAACTTCTTGTAGAATCAGATTCTACATCACTTGAGTACCTGAATGTTTCACGCTTGGGGAGAGCCTGTATCATATTGATATTATATCAGAGAGAAAGAGTAAGGGATCGGAAGCGTCATACTTTGCTGGCAGAATGAACATACAACTGATGAAAACTAATGAAGAGGATGTTCTATGGTAGAGTCAGTTTCAAGAGAAAGCCCTAACAAGTGTCCTTTTCTCCGGATTAAGAAGGACATACCATTTCAGTAATAATCCTGCTGAATATGGAGGCGCAGCTCTGGCTATACTACTAGAAAGCAACATTCCACCCCATTTTTTTGTTTCTCTGTCTTTGTAAACGACAAGCTAGCAGAGTAGCAGAGCTCAGGATTCATACTTTTAAATCCAGTCCCTTGAACTCCTCAGCTGTACAGTCGCCTTATTTATTCTGTTACTCATTTTCATTCCCCTCTTCCCCTGTATTTTGGCACTGACCTGAACTCAGTTTCACTGCCCAGTCTTGGGAAATTAGTTTTTAATTTTTTTTTAATGGTTTATTACCAGGTTTCAGAGTTTTGAACAGTCTGTGTCTAGTATTGCCGGTTACAAAGAGGTTCCTCCAGCTTTCCCTGGGAAGCAAATTCTAGTGAAAGACATGGACATAAATAGAGTCTTCCCATTGTATCTAAGAGACTTCAGCTAGAGATACCTACTTGCAGTGACAGTCAATTGTCGAGTGAAGGCAAAGAATAAACTCTTTTTCCTAGTTGTTGATGGGCAAGTGTAATAGGATTACTATTAGTTGGTGAGATAAGCAAATACTGTAATAAGTAAATACTGTAATAAGCAAATACTGTAATAAGCAAATACTGTAATAAGCAAATACCAAAACTGTTTTACTGTGGTGCTCTAAAGGCTTTGGCAGTAAGTACCAGAGCCTTGCAGGCTTGCTTCGGGACAAGCAGTATGGTGAATTTCTTTTAAGAAATACGACTTGGGAAGTACATGTTGGAACATAAGCCTGTTCCAGATTCTTACTCTGAAAAGGTAAAATTGACTAGCATGCTAGTCTTGGACTTAGCTCAAATCCAAATCAAAATAAAAGGTTAAATCTATGGATGAAACAAAAATGGATCATTAGAGCATCCACAGAATGTGTACCCTAATATATTGCTTTTCAGACCTAACAATTGCTCTTCCAAAAAATATTTGCACCACTACCTTTCAGAAAGTCCTAATGCAACAAATACAATGGTCTCTCCCTTATAAAACTGAAAGTATCTTCAGAACAAAGTCCTATATTCAGGTGAATGACTAGATTAAATATTTATGTTTATAGGCCAAAAACATAATCTACAAAGGGCAAACCTTGTGACATTGTCATTGATAAAGTCTCTCAAAGTGATTAAATATATTCTTGATTTTTTTTTTAATTTCATTAAATCATAATTAACATTTTACAGATCCTGACTTCTGAAATGATCTGGGCACGTACCAGATCAGATACATACATGCTCAGGCAGCTTTATACATCGATGTAGTTACGGTGCAAGTAATCATAATAATTGTGCGCGCAAATCTAGCAGGGATTTGTGCACATACTGGTTAGAAAATTAGAGCAATGAAATCAAGGGCAACGTATAGCTGAAGTGATTTGCTCATTAACAAATGGAAGGTCAGATTCTCTTGTTCAGTGCAAGAGAGGATCAATGCCCAAAACACCAACTGATCTAAAAATACGTATTTGTTGGATCAGACTTTCAGGGACTAGTTTAATATTGACTAAACTCTATTTTTGACTTCAATGATAAAATGCCCCGTAATGAATTCAAAAAACAGTAATTCTTTTAAAGAGCATCTTGTCAATGAAGTAAAGGACTATGCTCAGTATTTCCTATATACAAGAATATATATATATATAGTTTTACTTGTATAGTCAAGAAGGGGTTTTATTCTGTATAAATTCTATCTTGGTTTATAACTTTTAATAAGAGAATATACTAGGAATTAAAATACTATTAAAATACACTAAATGTTGGAAGTATTTGGGGAAAACGTATTTCATTGGTTCAAAAAGTTGCCTTATACATGATAACCCCCAAAAAGCATATAGTTCTAAAATAAAGTTAATGCACTCAGAAGCATTTGTTACTCTTTCTTAAACAGAAATAGTCAGCTTAATGGAATACTGATTGCAGAATGTGAATGAGAATAGTGTAGAAGCAAAAGCAGGTCATAATTGTTATTGAAGTCAAGGAGAAAACAAAGTTATCAGTTGCATAATATACATTTTTATATATATGTGTGTGTGTTCTTTCATAACTATAGATGGGAAAACTTGAGCAATTTAAACTACAATATTTTAGTGTTAAATTTAGCATTCTAGCCAGCCAGTGCTAACAGTTTTGTATCATCTTTCTGAAGAAAGCTCAGCAGCAGTTAAATATAGTGTTTCCAAAAATTACATTTTTTATGTTAAGCCATCAACACCTTATGATGCAAATGAAAAACTTTTAAAGTAAACTTACACTATATAAATAAAACTGTCAGAGCTACTTGAAAAAATGATCAACTTTCCTAGTATTCCTGATTCAGCATAGCGTAGAAGCTTGCTAGGAGACACATTTGGTTTTGCAGATTTTAGCACCCATTGAAGCATCTTGCCAAATCAAGACCTCAGAGGCTAGACACAATGGCTACCACTTCATTGGCTGTCATATTTACTTTGCATTTATAAAAATGTCCAGCACGGTAGGCTTTTTGGTAGAGGTAGCCCACGGCAGATCGCTGACTTGACTTCTTAGCTATCCGGGACGCAACTCTAGCCTTACCAGTTCTCTGTGGTTTGAGGGTGGCTGCTCTTCATCAGGACATCTTCCTCTCACTGTGGGCTTTCCACCACCAAATCCCTTGACAAGTTCTCCACTGATGGAAACCAGCCTAAATTCTCTAGAAAACTCGAGGCATTACATAGATGTATATTACAATGTATATTACATTCCGAGCTGAACAGATCAATAGTCTAGTACAGCTTTGGGACTAGGAACCCCTTTTCTAATCCTTTTCCCATTATATGCATGTTAAACATTTGTACTACTGCCGTCTGAATGTCTCTATCTGCAAAAAGAGAAGAATGAACTTGCCAGCCTCACAGGGGATGTGGCTTCTGAAGTGTTCTTAAACGTTCTGAAGGCACAAACTGCGTTATAAAGTTACCTTTATTGTTGGAGCAATCTAAGGCAACCAAGGAGCTCACAAGTTGCTATGGGCTTGCCAGTGAGAGTTCTCAGCTGTACAGCTTCCCTGTTGCTCATAACGGCACCAGCACTGACCAACGGCATACCGCGTGAAGGCTGTTTCTGAGGAGGTGCAATGTTGTCCAGCTTCTCCTTCCCGTGTGGAAGATGAGTGAGTTGTGATCAATGGGAGGTGGAACATCTCAAAAGGCCTCCTGATCCAGTGCCTGCTTATCTAGACATGTAGATACAAATCACTCTACACTTAGGTTGTTACTGTTTTTTTCTGAAACTTAGGTCTTTGCACATACTTCTGGGACTTTGTTTGTTTGTTTGTTTTGCCATAGAGTGCTGGGTAATATCTCTAGTTTGAACTAATTGATTTCTCTCTGACAAATGTTAAAAATAGCATGATGAAAGGACACCATCAAACAACATTCATTCCTAAAACAGCTATGATATACAATCAATTAAAAGCAACACAGATAGTACTTCTTGCTTATGTTCCTCTCAACCTCTCAGTGTGCTAGGCCCTTCAGCTGTGTTTTCTGCTGTTTGGCTGTTTTCTTTATTAGAGTCAATTAAATGTCTAGATCACGTACACGTAAGGCTCCATATATCAATCTAAAAATGCTAGAATTTAAAGTGCAAGACGAAGATGCTTTTTTTTTTTTTTCCCCCTAAACTCGAGGGCATACTGTCTACTTTCAGTAAAAGAACAGATGTCAATACTGCAACAAAGCCACGCTCTAAATTTTGAGAAGCAAAAATTTATTTGGTTAGTTGCCTTTATATACAAAGTCGAATAGCTTAGTAAAAAAGGAAGTGTTTCTAGGAGGGTGATTTTTTTTCCATTTTGGCTACAACATCATGCTGCCTCAGCAGGGTGCGCATATCGCTTAAAAATTAAGCTGATTTTCTCTCTTGATTGAAAATGCACAGAACACCTAACAATACGCCAGGTTCCTATCTTAACAGACTGATGAAATGTGGTAACGGTTTTCTGTGTTGGAAATCACATTTTTAGTCAGATGACAGGCAGCTATAAACAACAGTTTGGATTACTTTAAAGAAATTAATAAATACGGAAGAGCAGGCAAAAATGTCCAGTAGGTTCATGTAACAAAAACTGAGAACAAGTTTGTTTCTGTATGGGTTCTTTTGTCTTCTCAGTTCTGCGTAAAATGTACCAGGCAATATGTCCAAACTGAAGTGTAATGATCATAAAAATCACCGCGGTAGCTGGGGTGGGGAGCCATGCATCAATTTAAAATTACTGTTATTGAGCTCTTTTATGTCAGTTAAAATTTACCAGACACTCCAAGAGCTCAAGTGTAGGAAGGTAAGATAAATAATAATTAGCAGTCTTTCTCTGTAGAAGCACCATCTGTGCGGTGCCAGCAAGCACAGCCTGTTGGAAAGAGCCGTTCATTTCGCTGCTTTGCGCTTGGCGCAGCGTTGGCACTGTTTGCTAATGAACGCGCCCCCTTTGTTTAGCAATCAGGACTCATTGTATCTGTAATTTAGCGATCACAGTGGTTTTAGCCCTGCTAATGCACGTTGCAGCTGCATTTCTGGATTACGCAGAGACCATTTTTCTCACATACAAGCTACCACTCTCAACCCTTTGCGCTTTCTTAGGTAGGGTAGATTGTCATCCGTATGGGAACTTGAGTAAAAGGAATCGTCAAGCAGTAAAGACAATAGGCATGTAAATTAATTCATGTAAGAAAAAAAAAAAAAAAAAGCCCTGTTTCTAAAATGTTCCTGAGTTTACTTACATACCCGCTAATCATTTTTCTTGTTAGTGCTGCGAACTGTGATCCACCCAGCCGATTACGACCTGCACTAAGGGGTATATGCATCGGGGACTATTATTGGAACAGTAGTGGTTTAAATTACACTTCCTGCTTTAAAGAGACAGCAATTGGCCCACACTGCCCAGGGCTTTTTAGCTTTTCTCTATTTTGAAGAGGTAAAACTAAGTGCTTTGTCACTTACAGCTCTTAAAAATACCAAAGAGAACAACCTGTTGATACCCACAGCAAATGACCAAAGTCCATCGTGGGTAATTTAATTCACTCTGCATTACCTTTGATGGAAAGCCTGAACTATCTGTGTTGGCCAAAAGGTTCATACGGTACTGCAGATGTTCAGTTCCACCCTGGAGAAAGCATAATTTCAGAAGCAAATGAATGATCTTAATATACTTCCATGTTAATAGTTATAAAATGAATGTAAATTTCCAGGAATTCAATTAAAACTGGTAGAGTTGCTCAAGGTACGTGCCAATAGTAGCGGAGGGTGAAATATATTGGGCTATAAAAAGTTTGGGCTGAATTCAGCTCCAGTATAAAAAATGGCTGTTGGGACAAACTCTGGTCTAAAGTCCTGAGCTCACAAAGCATACAGGTAGATGCTTGACTGGAAGAACAGTTCTTGTCTGTAAAATTAAGCATGTATTTTAGTGCTTTACTTGTAGGGCCCTGCATTTTTTTGGCTATTGTTATGAAGTAAAAAGCAGTAAATAAATGGAAGCGATTGAATTTTTCTTGTTGCTGGTCTTTAGAACTTTTTTTTTTAAATTTCTACATAACAAACTGCTTGCTGCATTAATGAACAGATGAGTCTTAGGGAGGAAGTTTTGTAGATTCAGAAAATCACCTTGTATTTGATCATAGTCACTTTTCTTTCCTTTTGCTTTAAGCTGCTCATTGGTTGGCAAGAAACAGCTCCTTGTAATAAAGACATTTCCCAGGCTAAAAATTAACCTTGTAGGAAAATAGTTGGTCCATTATCTTAAGTGCCTCTTTTCTAAACTAAGCATATATATAAGAAAGCCATTTTCAAAGAGTACATTAGATTCTAGATGCTGCTTCTGTTCATAACTGAAGCTATGAATATTAATTCCCTGACCCGAAAATCAGCCCTTGATGTTCTGGAGGAGAAAAACGTCTCTATTTTTCACTGAACCCTGAAGAAAGTGAGAGATGGGTGACGTCAGCAATAGGTAGTCACGGTGCTGCCGGCCGACTGCGACTCCTGTTGTGGCCTTCTCCTGAACCTCATCCCAGCTCTACATCCTCCTGCAGTACCCTGGTCTATCTTCTAGGTCAAGCAGAGCTTTTGTAGGGCCATAGCAGGGAACCTGATGCCAAGAGCTATTTGTAGTCAGTGTCTTGATTTCCTTCCTTACAACCTCTAGGCATGGGATTTTTTTTTTTTCCCCCTTTCATATTTACTGTATGGATTTTTAGCTGTCCAAATGTCATCAAAAGGCTTACAGAGCCCATCCCTGGGGTAGAGCATACAGACGTATATGGCGTTCTGTGCACTGTAGAACGACGGGCCCTTTTGGAATCAGTGGATGAACTACAGTGAACAGATAGAAGCCAATGCAAAGCAAGTTTAGAACTGTTACTGTATATGTAAATTAGTACTATTCTTTTACCTTTATATCCTGTTTTGTTTTTTCCCAAGCTATTTATTTGTTTTTAGCCTCATCATATCAGCGGTGTTAGCTGATAGATATTCTTTTAGATACTCTAAAACCCCAGAAAATGTTATAAGGGGAAAAGGAGCTGATAGGACAGATTGGGATTTTTATCCTGTGAATAAAATGTCAAGAAAAAAATCAAATGTTCTTTTGTTTGCATTTACTACTTATTAATACAGTGGAAATTGCACTCTTCAGAATTTTTTCACTGGTAGTATTTTTAGAAAACTGAGGTTATGAGCTCAGTCTCCGTCTTTTACAGGGCCCTCCTGGAGCAACCGGTGCTGAAGGCAGACAGGGTGAAAAAGGTGCAAAGGTAAATACATCCACGATTTTTTTTTTCAGGAGCGTGAAAATGTAAACTATGTATGAATGAAAAGTAAATTCTGTATCATGCACTGAGTCTGAAACTTAGCAAAGTAATAATAGGTAAACAGTAAAATCCAAATTAAGACTGAGAACTAGCAGCAGTAGCTAATGGAGTACACGGTGGACTCTCACCAGCGCAGGCCCCACTTAGCCCACCCCTGTGGAAAAGCGAGAGGAGCGTGCTTTGCTGGCGCCCCATCTTTGTATAAAGCCATCAACGTTTTGTTCGGAAAACCATCCCGTGCAGAGCACTGTATTTGAATAGCTTTTAAAAAAACGGAGCGAGGAAACTTTGCTCTGACTTTGCAGCTTGTATAGCCCTGCAGTGCCAAGCTCGGTCAGCTCTTCCTCTCTGACCTGCTGCTTATGTTCTTCCCAGGGCGAGCCTGGTGCAGAAGGGGCTCCTGGAAAGACAGGTCCAGTTGGTCCACAGGGACCTGCAGGAAAACCTGGCCCAGAGGGTCTCCGGGGCATTCCAGGCCCTGTGGTAAGTAAGCAGAGCATATAATATTTTACACGTTGCGTTTCTTGCATATCCTCTGATAATGCAAACTTCCTTTTTTTTCTAGGGAGAACAAGGTCTACCCGGAGCACCAGGTCAGGATGGCCCTCCTGGGCCTCTGGTGAGTACCCTTTTTTTCAGTGCCAAACCAGAAGAAGCACCCTTTAAAATACACCATTAATGTGTCTGTGCATTTACACAAAAATGAATGAACAAGTCAGTTCGTAGCACAAAGTCACTATTTTCCTGGGCTGGTAAAACCTGATACACGACGGCCTTCATTTTAACTGCTCTACTTCAGTAGGCAGCTGTGCTGAACGCTGCTGAGTTATACCAGGTAAAAAGTGGAAAAAGGCAGAGGAAAACACAGGTTTTGAACTCCCCTGAACAGAATTAAAAATAAAATGAATGAAGCTTACAATCAAAAAAAACCTTCTTCTGTCCCCACATCAGCAAAGCTTAATAGCTTAAATAATTTTGTTTCCTTAACAGTGGTAAATTTTGTACAGCCATTGATTTTAATGACTGCTAGCTTAGGAAAACATTATTCATAGGGTAAAAGATTAAAAAAAAAATAAATAAATCTTATCTATTCTGTAGAGAAAGAAAAAATGAAATCAGAAGTAGGGCCAAAAGGGGACTTCTACCAAAGAAGAAAACATGCTGGTTTTATAAAAATGAACAGCAGCATCACGTCTGTTGTTCACTGTGGCAGTCCCAGGAAATACAATCCTTGACCAAAATGCTTAAAAGGGTCCAAATGAACCAAGCTCCCTGTTTCTAGGGCATCTAGGGCATCCCACAGTTCTGCTCTGTGTTAATAACATGATTAAAGCAAGGGAAGCTTATAGATGACATATTATCAAATTATATCCTGGCTTCTATTTACACGTGCTATTTTGGTGCATTTTTTCTAACAAGCTAAGAAAAACAACACTGTGAGCACAAATTGCACAACGGTGGTGCTCTTACTCAGCATTTCGTGCAGAAATGCAAAGCTAACCTATATGGTCAACAGGTTAATTCTTCACATGTCAAGCAAAGGTGATCCAATTCAGTGGAAAGTTCTCATACCCCTTGCTCTCCAGAGTTCACCTCTGTTGTCACAGCTGAGTGACACGTTGGGAATAAAAAGCTTCGCAGCAAAAGGTGGACTGGTAAAGTTTGGTGGAAAAAAAATAAGCAAGTGTTGCACTGTGAGGGCATTTTACAGCTGGCAAGAGGCGTTATCACATCCTAAGTAAAATCCACGCTGTTATTTTGGCCGGAAGATTAACTATGCCGACATACGCAATCAGATTGCTTCAGGAGAACAGGGCAGTAGGGAGCTATCCTCCACTTCGGAGATGATGTGGTTCTTAATGGGGAAAAGGAAGGCTCCGAGTAGGAAGTGTGACGGAAATCCTCTGTTCGTTTTCCTGTATGGGTTTAGAGGATACAAAGGATAGTCTTAACACTGAAAGTTTTTGCGCTTAAGCTATACACGTGAACTCAAAGTCTTTCCAGAGAGCATTCTTGCCTCCCCAGTGAGAACTCGGGGCCTGACCGTCAGCTATAAAATTTCCGTATCAGACTTCTCCAGTATACGATAATGAAACTGGAAAAATGGGGAATTTAAACTGAAATGCTGCATAAATTAAGACTTTTATCCTAAACCGATCTTTCACGTTCATGTGCATATGCGAACACGAGCAATTGCCTTTTCTTTCATTGACTGAAACACTTTCGTGGGTGAAAGTATCTGGGTAACTATTTACATTTCCAAAAATGTTCCAAACACGCAACTTCTTGGCCTGTAAGCAGAGTTTCAGAACATGTATTTTTATGCCACACACACACTAGAAAGATTTTTCTTTTTTTTTCCTCCCCCCAGCCAGTGAACAGTGATCTGGTGCATAGGTGTACCTGTCAATTACTTCTGTGTATATAATCATAGATGGTATTACAATGGCACCTACATATAATTTCATTTTTCTCTGTCCCCTGGAAAACAATAGTGAGCAAATAACGTGCTGGGGAATCCTTACACTATAGCTCTTTGTTGCCCTTCATTTTAACATTGTAATTTTGTCTAAAGTCTCATGGATAATATATTGCTTGTAAGTCAGAGGTTGGGAACAATGAATGAGAAGCTGCAAGGAAAAGGACTCCCCTGTGCTAAGCCCATAATAAATCCTCTTCTCTCCAAAGACTTCATGATGGGACCACCACCATAGTTTCTAAATGATGTGCCCAATTTATAAATGAAATGCATGGGGGACAAATCAGGGAAGTGAATACTGATCCCTTCAGTTATAATTCTGTGCCAAAATCTAAAAAAAGCGATGAACAATTATTCGGCAAGAATGAGCATGCCTTTCCCACAGGTCAGTCATCAGAAGCCTCCAAATACATCATCAGAAGATCTCTCTTCCAACATTTGAGAGCTTAAATATTCAGTTCAAATGTGAAGCTGACTGTATTAATGAACTATATACTCCAAAATGCACAGGCTTCCTGTCAGCTCAACAAGAACTTTTTTTAGATGCATTGCTGCAACTTAAACTTTTTTTTTATTATTTTAAGGAAGTGAATTTTATATGTAAAAGTTGCTGAGGTTAGGTCTCCATCCTTCCCCTCCCTCCCTCCGCAGTAGATTGCTATCAGGAGAAGAATATGAAAGCAGATTTGCAGTAGAGCACAACACACTGCAGGTGAAAATGTCTGATTCTGTATTCCAAAAGCTTAAAAATTTCACTTTTCATTCATGAATTATGTATTTGCCTAGGCTTTTGCATCTAATGATATCCTGAAGTAGAGATGGAAAGTATACGCGCAGAATAATACTTTGTACGTGAAGTGTCGCGGCACTTCTGAATCTGTGCCAGGTTGAAAAGGTCACGTATTACTGCTGCCCATATCATAACTTCGCAGATGTCCACTGCCAGCAGGAGACTAGTAGTGATGAGGTACTGACTTAGTCTAGCAGCTCTACACCTGCTGCATACATGTTCAGTGTGAGACAAATAGCCTCGGGGAAATGACTGCCTTTTCGGTGCTTGCGTACGCACTGCGTGGCCGGAATTTTTCACTTCGTTCTGTACAAATTACGCAAAACCCGCACTGCCGTTCTTACGAACCTCAGCAGGTTGCTCAAATCCCTCAAAATGCTTCTGAAGTTATAAATAAGCATTAAAATATTTTAAAAAGCACAGAGAACAAACAAACCAAGGAGATTTTAACAAGCTTCGTATCTAATCTTTGCCATCTATCCAGCTATATTTTTGACTATTGGTAACATAGTATCTTTAATGGACTGCTCTTATGACCCCAGTAAAGACAAAAAAAGCACTGTCGAGGAAAAGAAGCTTGTGCCGAGTTGCAGCAAGATTATTCAGTGGTTTTTGCAAGGGATGTGCAGAAAGTAAGACCTATCCATGCGAAGTGTTTATCCTTCGCGGTAGTTTCCCAAGCGGCAAGACTGCAGTAGAGGTTTCCAATAGATTCTCGAAGCAGCAGCTTACGTTGGAACAACCTGAAAAAAACCAAGTGTTTTGGGTTGTCCCCTCCTCACACCCACCCCAGAAATACGGAAGGGCCATTCTGCAGTGGTTCTGTTGACCCTACCGTGGTTGTTCACAGTTCTGTCTCTTGCCCCAGCCTATTTCTGTTTACAGACATCTAGATCATGAAGTCATGTTTAGGGACAACTGCAAGTACATCTTAGAATAAAGAGTATTTCTTACTCAGTTTCATAAAGGAACATACATCTTTACTGTGCTGCAGAAAGGATGGCTTCTAAATACAAATTAAAAATTGTAAGCTGCTTATATGATGTGAACCATGTAAGTACCTAAAAAGGTATTGGTTTAACACCTCTGTAAGGTAAGGGTATTGTCCCTAGCCAACAAAGGAGGAGACGAGGCCCAGAGAGACTAAGGGGGTTCCTAAAAGCATTTAGGATTGCCCAGGCTGGCATTGCAAACCTAAGCAATTTGTGTAACAAATCACATTTACAAAAGTGACAAAGGACCATGGGCTTGTACATGTCAGTGGAGCTAGCACACCTAGATCACATTAAGTAAGCTTGCAATGTGGAGTAGAAAAGACTTGAATATTTAGAAAATACAGATTTAAATGCATGATTCATGGTCATACAGGAATTTCAGGTGGCAAGTCAAGGAAACCATAAGCCCAAGATGACACCCCAAGTGCTGAAACAAAATATGAGGTAGTTCTCCAACAAAACAATATCGAGGAGCAGTTTTTATAAGCAACCTGATTTATATTTGGCAAAAATCTTAATGAGCTGTAGTAAACTGGGAGAAAACAAATTAAGAGGATACTTTCCACTGTCTTATGAAAGAAGGGGCTAAAATAAGGGACTGAAGTAAGGTACAGCAGTTAAGGTGGAAGTAATAATTGAAAGCGTGTAACGTAACCACAAGCAAAATTAGGTTAATCAGCAAAAAAATATTTGAATATTTTTTTAACTATCACTTGCTTCACTGGATGCTTTCAGTGCTCTTTAAGAATTTAGTTGACCCTCTGCTTCATAGATTTCTAATCCTTTATAGATTTCTAATTATAAAGGAATTTAAATGCGACAGTAGCATCATTATGCAGTTTAAAATGTAGATTTCCACTTTATCTTGGGCCCTAAATCACACCCCATCAATCACAACCATCAACCACTAAATGGCTGTGCTTTGACTTACACTGCCTTCAGTATTTCAAGAAAACGTGATCTGTGCAGTTAATACTGTTAAAACTTAGTTTAACATGACTTCCTTTGATCTGTTTAGGGTCCACCTGGCTTGCCTGGCCTGAAAGGAGATCCAGGTTCCAAAGGAGAGAAGGTATAATGTGTTCATTGTTTGTGCCTTTGTACTTTTGATCCAGTCTAAAAGTCTGTATAAAATTAGCAAAAAAGAAGCATTAGGGGTTTTGAATCAGAAAGCAAGACAACTTGCCGTGCCTATCAACCAGCTTCCCAAAGCCTTAATAGCAATCGTGGCGTTTTAAGCCGCAGCCGGTATCCTGGAGGTACGTAGAAGGAAAAAGATTGCTGCCTGTCTGGTAATCTGCGTCAGCCGTGTCATTCTTCCTTGCAATGAAAATCCCAAAGACACTGATGTAAAAGAGAACTGCTTGTTTTGCAAAAACAAAGTAAGTAGAAATTAAAAGTATTTGAGGTTTTTATTTTAAACCAATGAAATGTTAATATTTAACAGCTAGAACACTTCCTTTTGAAGTAATGGATTGAGACATCGGGGATAGTGTTTTCTAATGGAGTCCCAACAATTTACTCATTGCTTCTGTATCAGAGAAAACCTGTGTAGAGAAAGGGATATGAGTGTGATTGTGAATTTCAGGTTTTGTTTATGTGCTTGCATCAGCTGTCTATACATAGATTATTATATGTATGTGTACATACATATCTATACACACATTATATAATATTATATATTAGGGGGGGGAAATGTGCAAGTCTATAATATGCTGATAGCATCTAAATGTGACAGTTGGTATGAAATTTGTAGCCACAGGTATTGTTATTTCTGTATCAGTTTCAGTAAGGACTACGTTGCACTCAGATCTCCTTCACGGAATGAGCGGGCACAGCTTGCAAATGATCCCCAAGTCTAAAGGCCAGCTACCAACAACGGATACATTTTCAGAACAATTTGGTTTCAGGTTAATTGTTGTCTAGCAGCAGCGATGACTTTTGAAGGCTCCGATTTGTGTGTTTGCAAAGCAGAATTACTTAATATATATTGAGTTTTAACTATATTTTCTTCTCTCTTGTTTAGGGACATCCTGGTTTGATTGGCCTGATTGGACCTCCAGGAGAACAGGGTGAAAAGGGTGATCGGGGTCTTCCTGGCCCACAGGGATCTCCTGGAGCCAAGGGTGATGCAGTGAGTAAAACACACTTGTGTTTTCATTCAAGTTCCACGCAAGCACAGAGTACACATTCCAGTCTTTTTTTTCGAGAGACATAAAGTTGCTATAAACTTGTCACACCCCTGCTAGAGGTTAGAACTTTCCGAGGTGTTGTACACACACAGTGCGGTTAAACAGCTGAAAACGAGATCGTAGAGTGTGTCAGATGATGAAGGAAACACACACGCCTAAGTTAGGGATGGGATAAAAGTAGCAGCACCGATCTCATCATGCTAATTAACTGCACTACCCAAAGTAGCTTCCTTTCTCCTAGTGACTAAGCCATGTTTTAAGGCACTGTGTAAAAACCGAGGTTTCCAAGCCAACCTGAAGGGGATCACAGTCGCGACTGTAAGTACAGCGGTGTAAGAACAACTACAAGCAACTCAAACTGTCAGATAATGTTTTAACCTTACAAACTATTTTGGATCCTAGCAAATGGCCTAAATCAAAACTAGTCGGGGTTGGATGCTTAGTAGGACTACCTTTTTCATAGGTAGCTGGTTTTTCAATCCAGCCCACTATGTCAAATACTTTAGTCCTGTACTTATTCTCGTATTCTTTCTTAGGGAATTTCCGGTCCTGCTGGTCCACTCGGCCCCCCTGGTCCTCCTGGTTTACCTGTAAGTCGTTCCATCCAGTCCTCCTGTGCAAAACGCTCCCATGTTGTGTGGAATATACTCCAACTATAGTTCTATGTTCTTGCCCATAGGGTCCCCAAGGTCCAAAAGGCTCCAAAGGATCCAGCGTGAGTAATTCTCCGTAACTGTTGTTCTTTTACTTCACTTTTGTGTGTGTCATTTTTTAACATTGTGTAGCATGCTCAACAATGCATTTCTTTCATTGCTTTATAGGGTCCTGCTGGTCAAAAGGGTGACAGCGGGTTACCTGGTCCACCTGGTCCTCCAGTAAGTAAGAACTCTTATTTGACATGCGTGCACATTACACTGACGTGATGACCCTGTTTTGACAAGGGTGGAAAACACTATTTGTGGACTTGTGGATAAGGAAAACATTAATGATTGTTCGAAACTTCATTTTTCAGGACACAGAGATCCACCAGACACAGAAATACATTGTCTGCACTGAAAAAGCATTATAGACTTAAACCAACACAAAAACCCCCAGAAACAAAAAAACGTCCCTTGCAATAATTATTTAATGTGTTATATTGAAGCACAGAAAATGGAACGATTTTGGTTTCCCCCTGTTAATACTCTCCTCTTTCTACTATTTCTTTTTCATATCAGAACAATCTAAAATGAAAACAGTCCAGATCTGAATTAAGTGTTTCAATTTCTTGAAATGTAATATTGCTTTATAGACCCCAAGTGGAATTTTAAAGTTTTATCATAGGAAGCAGTTTTCATTTGTCATAGGCCGTGCCTGTGCTTGAGGGAATTGCCAGGGACAGAGACAATCGTGAGTCAGTTCTGCCCACGTCGCTTACATGAGGGCAGCACACTCTTCCCCAAAGAGCAACGCAGTGGGAAGAGTTTAGAGCACAACAATGGTTTGGCCTTCTACAGTCATCGTTCCCTTTAAGTAATCAAAGCACACAGGCATAAATCTGAAGGAAGTAAGTGAAACAAAGAATTTGAAGAAAGCCTGTTCAAAGCATCTCCAAGCCACATTCTGTGGTCTTCGAAGCTCTGTGTTTTTATGCAGCTGCAAAACAAACAGAAAAGGTAACCAGGTATGGTGTTTTCCACGCAGGGTCCTCCGGGCGAGGTAATCCAGCCACTGCCAATCCAGTCACCCAAAAAGACAAGGAGATCTCCTGATTACATGTTATCTGATGCTGGTGATAACATTCTGGATTATTCCGATGGCATGGAAGAGATCTTCGGTTCACTGAACTCACTCAAGCAGGACATTGAGCATATGAAGTATCCAATGGGCACTCAGAATAACCCGGCCCGAACTTGCAAAGACTTGCAGCTCTGCCACCCAGACTTCCCAGATGGTATGTACTACTGCGTGACAAAGGCAAACACGGCTGTGGTTATGATCTGCTAAGGGACTTTGGCTGAATTATTAATTATTGGTAGATGGTTAATATAGTCGCTCAATCAATACAGCCTCATGCAATCCATTTTTGCAGGTGTAAAAGTTTATAAAATGTATGAGATGTTGTCTTGTAAAAGCCATAATTCTTTAAATACGTAACCTGGTCTGGTTTTAGATTTAAAACTTCTAAAAGTGCTAAATGAAAAAAAAAAAAGTTACTGTTTTGAAAGGAGAGCCTTGCATCCCAGAACTATCCAAACAGGAGAGGGATGAAAGATTGACGCTGCTTAGATCAATGCAAAATAAAATCAGCGTGCTGGGATAGCTGTTAACTTCTTTTTTAAAAGAAACAAGAATTATTTTAGTGGCTGTATACTTTAACTTAGCATAATAATAAAAAATAGAACTGGTATTATGTGAGATTTATTACTGATATCACCCTCAAAAAATCTACTATTCCTTCACCCTCAGAAACATTCATTTGTTCTGCTGCATGACCACTGTTTGCTGCATATCGTTCAGCAAATAGACATGCAAGTTTCTCTGCTACAGTTTAATGCTGCTAAGTACTAGCTTAATAAAATGCATAGTAGTATGAACAAGACACTGTGTTCTCAAGAACTATCTTGATTTAATTATTCTTTGTTGTTTTTTTTTTCTGAGTTTACCCCTCTGGAAAGGTTTAATTGAAAGCCAACCTTCAAAGAGTTTTCATCCTTTCTTTTTTTTTTTAGTTTTTTGATTGCAATGGATATTTTTCCCAGTTTGAAACAATATTTTTCTGGTTTTAAATGGGAGGAAAAATAGATTTTGACAGTTAATAATATTTTATTACTTTCACTCTAGATAGATAAAAGCAGATGGTTGCCTTGAGGAGTAGCTAAGCAGCGTATGTGCTCTATGAAAAGTACACATTTTACAATTCAGTACCTCCACAATAATGAATGGGTTTTATAGAACACATTCACCTTCTTCATTTACCAGTATTTGCTTATTATTTGGAGCTTTCTTCATATCAAAGTAATCTTACTTTGGTTAAAATAAAAGTAAAGGCATTCATTAAAAAAACAGAATTCTCCAGGGACAAGACTTGCAGGTGGGAAAGACTGTTTGCAATAAATACAGCCAGAATCAATAGAATTTTAAAATACCATAAATGCTTTGTCTGTGCCCTGTACTCAGAAGACAGAACTGGTGAAAGGGTTCGTCATGCCTCTTTGAAACCTCCACTATTTGCTTGAAACTGGATGAGAACAGTAGCGTCAGAAAATCATTTGCTGTCCTGCTGTGAAGCTAGCTGGAGCTAAGGACCCCCCATCACAGAGACCATCACTGTAATTAGAACGGTAGATTTTAAAAAGCGCTGATTGTTAACGGGCCCCGGATTGACCGCGGCGCTCACCCGAGCGTCGTAGGGCCTGAATCCGCAAGCACGCCGCTCTGCTGGGACTGCTGCAACTCTGGGAAGCCCCACGCAAGTCGTAACTCTCTTCCCCGCTGTGTCACCTAGCCAAGCCTTTGTTACGGTGTTTTTGTCAACTACAGCAGCCTGAGGTTTCACTAGTGTTGCAGCTTTGTAGCCCAGTAGTAAAAAAACATCTTTGCCTGGGTGTATAGCTCTCTCAATGGAAGCTTTAGGTCCTTGTGCCAGCTACAAGCTCACCAGGCCCTGTGCGACCACCTTTTTATGGAGATAGGTACACAAATGACTCCAGATTTTGCTCTCTGACCTGAGCCGTAGCTTATTTCTGCCTAAGGCTGCCTCTGCTCTCTTTCTGAGAGTGCTGTCACCACAGGCACAAATTATCCTTCCAGCTGAAATACTGAAATGGCCAAATGGCTGAGACCTGCAGCATATGTTTCACACATAACGTCCTTCCTCCTCTGGACTGAGGTCTCCGCGGTTCCTCCAAAACCTCAGCCGTATCCTGCAACGGGGTCACGGTTTGAAGTACAATTAGACAAAAACAGAAGGTCGCAGATAAAAATAGGCTTTGATCCCGGTTATCTTTCATAAACAACAACAACAAATCACGAGGCAAGAAAGAAAGAGTTGCTTTCTCATTATTCAGCTAAAATAACTGCTACAAACTTTGGAGGACCATTAGGTAGCAGTAAAACCTGGCTCTTCCAAATGCCATTTCTACTTTATAAGGCAAGTATTTTCTCATTTGTTTCAGGGGAATATTGGATTGATCCTAACCA
>VZTL01064774.1:336-17482 GCA_013400535.1 Scopus umbretta
ACATTTGCTTGTTTCTAGTACAAATGCCAGCACATACTAATGGCAACAGTTACAACAACCAGGGTAAAGAATTCACCATGTGCAATCACTTTCCCTGGACAGATATTAGTTAATAAGCTTAATTTACTTTCACTGAAGAGCCTTGACAATTAATTAGTCTAAATAACTACACTGGAAACACTACAGATGACCACCCTTTACTGTCAACTCTGCTGAATTTCCTCCTCATGGACAATACTAAAAAATACAACTGCTTCCAATTTACATTGATTAAAAGTACACTTTTAACAGATTTGCTCAATGCTGCCTGCCACATCTGTTGAGAGGCAGTAACATTAGATCTGGACCTGATTTAAAAAAATATTAAACTAGAAGTTTCCAACTAAAGTTAATTTGTAGTCGCACTAATCAAGCTGCAAGTCATGTACTCAGAATGCAAAATCCCTCCTGGACAGAGGGTTGTTCTTGGTAACCGACAACAGCTCCTTCCAGAACAGAGCAGTTGAAAAGTGCCCCAAAATGTTCGTGTTGAAACTTGATACATTAATATCACTGCGTATTAGAAAATGTTCCACACAAGTTCCTTAAGCATGTTCATCCTTACACGCAAGCATGGCCTACTTTAACTTTCATAATGAAAGATACGTTAAACAGCGTTATGAATGAAGAATCATTCTCTTGTTAAAAGCATTAAATCACCCTGTGTTACTGTTCACAATTTGCTACATTGACATACCTACTCCTCAAACACAAAGATGCACAGTAAACCAAACTTCTGAAAGTGTCAAATTCATTGCTCAAAGCCATACAAAAAAAAAGCTACAGATAAATTAAAAAATCTGATTTAGTATTAGGTTCTTTGATGCATTTTTTTAAGTGATGGCAGAGAAGTACACAATGCTGAAGCAATCCAGCATACTCCCTGGACTGATTGTTCACATCTGAGGCAATTCTTCGCAACCACCTCTACAGAACCCAAGACAATGACTGTTTCTGTCTGGTTTTACACTGCCCATATCACTGGCATATCTCAATAGTTCATGCAGGTTTTCACACATGCTAGCTCTAACTCACATGATGCTGTTGTGGCTGAAACTCTCTCCTGTCCCATACACTCGTGGCATCTGTTCTGGCATGCAATCTCAGATCTTTGCTGTTTTGAAGGATACCCTAAATTTTCATCTGGCAGTTATATCCAGTTACTGACATAACTAATAGTCACAACTGAATGCTACAAAATGAGTTTCATGTGTTTTCAACCTGTTTCTGCTTCTGACCCAGGAACCAAGCATGCCCCTCAACTGCCCATGTGAAACACAATCCACATCCACTCTAAATTGACATTACTCTTGATTTACTGTGACTACTCAATAAAACAGGCTGCCAAAATCAAGACCCAAGTGTCAATTTATTGGAAAACTTCCTAGATTTATGATCTAATGTTCACAGTCTGTGGATATCTGGTTCTGTGTTTCCTGCCAGCAGGGTCCACTTGACTCTTACTAGCACAATTGCACTGATCCACATGACAGCTACGTCTCATGACTCTCAAGCTCGCAAGTCTACTGTGATTTCTGGTTCTAAGCAGCGTTACTCCACTGGACCTGCCCTGCGAAGATGTTTCAATCAAAAAAGTAACCAAGACAAATAGTTCACCTGATCCACCATTAATTCTCCACTTTTAAGTCTCTCTTCAGTGAGCAGCAAGTCCTAAAACCTCTACTGTCATCACAGTAGTACCTTCTTGGTAAAGCCCATGGTTAGCAGGAGCTAACTTCCTTGCTGAAGAACTTCCTACTGTGCAAGAAGCCAGATCTTCATCTACCACATTGCTTGTGGATCAACATGAATTGCTCTCACTCTGGCCAATTCACTGTGATACCATTCACTGCACACAGGATTTTCAAGACGACCCACAAAATAAACGTGAGCAGGCACACCTCCCAACTCATACGGGAGCTCATAATGACCTTACTGGGTTGCATAAGGAGCCTGACAATGAATTCTGTCAATAAGAATACAGTTGTATGACATACCACTATGTGGCTTTGATTAAGAGAGGGATGTGTGCCTTGTAAGGGATACATGACGGAATAAAATGGAAGTAAGGCTGTACAAAAACACAAACACCTTTACAGTAACAAAGGTTTGAGCAGAAATCTAAACAGTAATAACACAAGGTCTTTAGAATCCTCAGTTTTTGTAATGTTAATATTAAAATTATAAATTAAAGTCAAACTGAATTATGTGTACAAAGCAACCATTTGGCAACTACACAGTGATAAAGTCAAAATAAAAGCTAGGAAGTCAGGTAAGAAAACACAAAACGCTGATGTTCAGATTGCTGGCAAAGTATGTTTCCCAATATCCTTGTGTAATAGTTAGCCAAAAGGAGGTTACGACCTAAGGTGCCAATCTAATGTCAGCGTAACAGATTCTAGAGACATAGTAAATATTTACCTTTACAGTTAAATCTGTGTTGAAATATTAATAACAGCTACATTATATAAATGTTCTTAAGGGTTCATAAAAACAAAGCTTACAGAAAACTGCACATATATATTCCATGTGAGGATCTCTGTGCCTAGAGCTGTAGTGATCTTTTAGTACTGTGAGGGCACACACTAACACAAGAACTAGGTCAGGACTGTAATCCACAGCTTTCACAAGTGAAACAAGTGGCATAGTATCTCTGGGCAGCTGAGGTTCCCAGCATATGATACATGTGACTTCCTTTAACAGCAGAGCAAATTTTAAACTTTTGTCAATAATGGATAGCTCTTCAACAAAAACACTGAAGAGAAGAGACACAATACCAACACAAATCAAATCTCATGTTGTCAAGAATCCTTCCTCATCAGAAACTGCTTGACTAAGATTAGTACACTGCCTATGTCTAAGCTGATATTTATTTCCTAAGACAGTATCTGCAGAAGACAGCTCAAAAGAAATAATCCTTGCAAAAATTATATCCATTTAGTCTCTCAGATTTTTTTGTTGTTTACCAGTAATTATTTAATCTACTTGTCAGTTTCTATTCCAGATTTTTGTTCTGAGACAGTGACAATTCAAGAACAATCAATTAACTGCCCTGTACTGACTAATAACTAAAGTGTGGGCCATGAAATCCTAGATACTAATTTACCCAGCAGATCCTCAACTCATTCACAAAAGGTTCATTCACACACTCAAATTTAACAGGACCATCTATCAGTCAAGTCTGTATTGGTGCTTCCTTGCAGACAGCAAACCAGCAGCTATTGCTCTGTCTCAAAATGAGAAAGAGGAGACTCATTATCAAAGAAACAGAGCCCTTGCAAACAGACTACTGGACCAAGCAGCTGAAAAGAAAGGATGCAGGAGTAGATCACATCATGCCCATCTATAACCTTATTCCACCAGTGTTTAGTCTCAAAAGCTGTCACAGGTAGAGATAGCGAGAACCTTCCCACAGACCTGATAAAGGAAAACAAGAGTCTGGAATACTTGTCACAGGAACAGAATTTAGAGAAGACAGGTCAAGAAAAGAAGAAAACCATTAACACGCACAACTGGACCAATGTCTAGCTCAAAACATACAGGCATACTTCACTATCAATCCAGATACCAGAAAAATAAAGGAATATAGATTCTGAGTAGCATGCCTTAATGTTACTTTAATAGTCTTCAGAAGAACAATAAAGTGATTTGTATAAGTGATAAGAGGGTTGTACCACTAAATGAGGTAGTTACATTAATTACCTCATCTGTTACCACAGACTTTGTAGCCAAAAAAAGAGAAGAAAAAGAAAATCAGCTAATGCCTCTCAAGATTTCTGTTCAGGAATAAACATTCTTGTCATTCATTCTAGGCTTTTGACCATATTCTGCTAATTCTCAGTTGTTTTTAGACATCCTCCTGAAAGCTTTGAAAGCTGTTTTACAACCTGGCATGCAACGCTACATAAAGTAGTTGTAGAATATTGACATTAACATTGTATTTTGCATCATGTTATGCTTGACAAAAACAGAAGACCAGATGTTTTTAATATAAAAATAGATTAGCTATACAATTTAAAAGATGTCAAAAGACTTAGCTAACTAGTGAGCTTGAGCACATTTCTTTTATAAGAAGAAGGTGTATTAACTGAAATTAAAACAGACATCAATCTTAGTAGGTAAAACAAAACAGCACTTTTGTAATGTTTATGGTTATTTACTGGAATTTACTGGGCTGATGCCAAAGTTTTATCTCTTAAAGTGTGCTACCAATGTTTATCAACTAGTTCTAAAAAAATACGTATTACGACAGTATTTAATACCATATACATTTTGAGATTATTATATTGAAACTCGAAAAGAAAGCTATTCTACTGATTTATGTCAGAAATAAAGTTGAGATTTTCACTACTAACTCAAAACATACTACCTGAGGGATTCCATAACAGTTCATAAAATGTCTTTGTTTTTAAAAGGTATGGTCTGTGGTATGTATTTTCTACGACGAAATAGAAGAACACATGTAGCATCAGATGTGTGTACTTTAAGAAACTCTGGAATGTGAAATCTAAAAATCCAAATAAAGCAGGTGGTATAATTGGGGGGGGAGGACTGAATTTAAGTTTAATGACATTACCAGGTTATCCTACCAGACTAATTCTCACTCACTGCATGACTTCAATGAAGCTCTCAGTCCTCATGCTGATTTCGATTTAGTTCAAGTGCTATTTGATGCATTTCATCTGGAGTTTTATTCACTTCAAACTACACTTCATTTAACCAGGCTGCTGCTGTACTCATTTGTTTTACTACTTTATTACCCGCAAATTGGTGTTGCTTAGTTTAGATAAATTGTTGGAGTAAGTTAGTTTTATATAATCAAACTGTTAATAAGTAAGCTTTACAAAGATATCATATCACAAAATGACAAATCTTACTAAATTATTTTAAAATACA
The DNA here is from genome assembly GCA_013400535.1 of Scopus umbretta. Taxonomy (NCBI): domain Eukaryota; kingdom Metazoa; phylum Chordata; class Aves; order Pelecaniformes; family Scopidae; genus Scopus; species Scopus umbretta. Next base: position 5,272 of record VZTL01064774.1, read on the forward strand.
CTCGACCAGAGTATGTGTTAGTCTCATAAGATCTACTAATAAAAGCTGATAGATGATTTGCTCTTTTAACACAGGGCCTTTCCCCTGCCTCTACTCCCGAAAACTAATGCTCGTTTTTTATTTGTATATATACATATATATATATACACACACACACATACACCCCCTACCATATACTCTGTTTCAGCTTGGGGCGGGGGTGGGATCATGATGGCAAGTGTGCAACAGCACATGTGGAAAAGTGTGAGAAATAAGCATGAGCGAGCAAGAGATCAAGCGCAGTGAGCACGAGAACACACAAGAGAGCACAAGTGCAATCATGAGAAAGCACTAGCACTTGAATACCATGAACTTGTCAGATGACAGATTTTTCTTCATTTTTCATCTCTATAATTTGTTTTGCATAACTAACCATGGGTTTTATAAACTTAAATTTATTTAGTACATTACCGTTAAACACTAATTTATTTCCAGAGTTTACTAACAAGGATCACTAACCAGAACTTAGTGGTAAATATCAGCTCATGTCAGGAAAGACTGTCAATCCTACCACAGTACTGAAGTACTCTGATTAGTGCCAATTATGGGTTATTCTGGTAACAGTTACTATTTATCAGCAAAATGCTGCAACAGAACAGCAATTCATTTGAAGTGGTTAGTACTTTTGTAAACTATTGATGGAAAATATGAGAAAGTCAATTAGGCTGCTACCACCTGGTGGTGTGCTGATTACGTTAAAAACTTCTTACATTTAAGATGGTATCACAGCTTGTGAGACAAAAAGCTAGAATATTCTGTGTAGCACTATGAACAGTCATAGATATTGTTTGTTTGGGTTTTTTTAATAATCCATTAAACTTTCACAAACAAATTACTTACAAATTAGCTATACAACACAGAACTTTGAAGCCAAAGTATTTAACACATTAACCTATTTTCCTGTTATCTTGTCATTTTATTTAAAATTCTTTGTACGGATTTAGTCATAAACTAGTATCACAGACAGCTACTGCTCAAAATGAGGGATAACAAAAACTAATGTCCTGTCACAGTACTGCCAAAACACATTTTCCTGAAAATAGGGGTTTTTTTTTATAAATACAATTTATTAGTAAAAACCTATTACACACTGACATTTATGATCACAAGATTTAACCTGTAGAGCTAAATTTAAATACTGAATTTCCGTGGCATTATCTTTTTATGGGGTTGGGTCGTTTGGGGTTTCCCCCCCCCATTCGTTGCTTTTTATTTGGTTGAGTTTAAAACAGCAAGAGCTGACCTGTTCAGTTAAACTCATCGATATATAACTTCAGCTTTTGTATCCAACCAAGGAAGAATGGCAAACTGGTTCACGGAATTCTACAAGGTTGAAAAGAAAGCCATTTACTACAGGGCTCGCGTAGCCTGTTCTCTCAACCAAACAAGAGTGTAAAATGTTTATAAGCAGCTATCCTTACAAAGAAATTTATTAATGATAACAAATTTATTAATGATAACAGACTTAATAGTAGAATATGACAGAAGAGACAGAAGTTTAGGGACATATATGGAGCTTAGAAATTTTAAATAATTTGTTAGAAATGCAAAAGTAGTTGAGTACGTTACTTAAATACACTGTACATGCTTAGGGCTCACCAGTATTTGGGAAACTTGATCAGCTTGCCATAAACAGCAGTACTGAATGAGGGGATAACTGGAACAGGGAAGCAGTACAATCCTTTACTGTCCAAGGAAGTCAGTGCTGCTTGAAAACCAAATATCTGAAAGAAATTAAGTTGGTCACACAGTATACTATCACATCATCAGATGACTTTCAAGTTACTTTTATAACATAATATACAACATTTTAAAATATACTCAATAAATATTAAGTAAATTGTGTATTATTTTTTGATAATTCCTTTTCCCCCAGACACAAATATAACTAGAAAAATCTACCTAAAATAATGTCCCAATAGGAATACATATAAAAATATTTTCTTCATTCAAAAATAAAGTGTTAGTTATGCTCTGCTTAATTAAAAAAAAAGCTGAATTATAATTTATCAAAATACATTATTCTATATCCTTTAAATCTGCAGATTGCACATGACCATTCATATAAAATAAATAAAATCACTTTTTGTAATTACGACATTGGCCTAAAAAATGGCATTTAAGGAAATGAGAAGCTTTCTTTCAAAGCTTTTTTCCTTAATAAGAGCATCTAAAGAAAGACTCATCACCACTATTCTTTATGATTTTTCCCTGTTCAATAGAGATAACAAATGGTTGTAGAGTTGACTTTTTAACATGCTGTACCACCATTCACATAAGAACAGAACACTTCAGCTTATATTAAAGCTAGCAAAAAAACCCTATAAAACTCAAAATTGAAGTCCACATTTTGCAAACACTGACCAAACAGCTGCTAAAAAGTTTCTGAATAGAAAAAATCCCCTCAAACTGAAAAACATATGGATGACTTGAATACTGCCATCCCAATCACTTTAAATGTGACAGAATGTAAACATGTCATCCAGAAAACTGAAAGCTTGCCATGCAATTATGGGACAGAATTTGTTTTATGCAGATAGTAAGAATTTCATTGTTTTAATCTCTATTAAGATAGCACAGAACTGAATGGATAACTGAAAAATTTAGCAAAATTAACAGTACTACTAGTAAATATTTACATTTTAGTAGCACCCAAAAGGTTTCAAACTGCCTGAGCACATCCTGAAAGTTTAGAAGGTCTGTTTTAAACTCCTCTTGAGATTTCACTTTTTCATTCTACTAAAGTCTCAGCAGATGGCAAACGAATAATCACAAAGCAACTTTTCAGTAGCTTCTTAAACTTCCCCCAATCTCACAGTAAGAACTCCTCTCACATAATTGATTTTTAACTGAGAACATTCAGAGGTTTTTCCTCTTATAATGAAAAAAAAAGAAATTGTTTGGCAACAGTTTTTGAGTGCATACTTTCACTGTCATGATTTTGCTCTACCAATACTACCAGAAGTGATGCTTTTTCCTCATAACACCCCATCACGTTTTTAAGTGTAATTCACTGCAATCTACATACTGTATGAGCATTATCCTAGAACAGGGGGAAAGGCTTCTTTCCGAATTAGTTTAAATCAATCTTGCCACAAAAACCTTGGGGCTTCAGACTATAGTTTCCTTACGTGAAGTTCTCTGTTCATATGACAAAACGTTTGGCTCAGGTCAGAAGCAGCAATCCCAAATGACAACATTGTGAAATGTGTTTGCATCCTTTTAGATAAGCTGAAATCTTTCTCCCAAGGAACCTGCTAACACTTAAGATTATCTATATTTATATTAACTTCCTCAGAACACCGCAATAAGAAACAGATCAAGCCTTCTTTTACCTTCAGATAGCAGTGTGAGTAACAGTAGTGAAGCAGGTTGTCAGATGGCTGGCCAAGGCTGCTGACCATGTACACCAGTTGCTCAGCATACATCGGCACCGAGTGCTCCAGGTTGACCTTATCCACCAAAATTCGGACAGAAGGCAAAGGCCGTAGGGGCTGGAAGCTTGCAGCATTTAACAGTCCACTTAAGTTCTAGGGGAGGGGGAAAAAAAACATGCAATTATTACACTACAGATGTATTAACTACCATATTTACATATTCTTACCTCCCCATACACACAAGCAAATCTACATGTAATAAACTGTTTACAGATATCATGGCCTTATGGTCATTATAATATGAAACCTCAAACCTTTTCAAAATAATTTCTTCAAAGTTTAAAGTTTATGTAAAAACTTTTTATCCATGACTGTCTTGGGTGTAGGTGCCCAGGTGCCAGCAGTGGGAGGCTGCAGGGGCGGCCTCTGTGAGGGGAGACCAGGGGCTGCCTCATGCTGGGCACAGCCGGTTCCAGCCAGTGCTGCAAGAGCCCCACTGCAGGACACAGCTGAGCCCACTGGCCAAGCTGGTGGCACCTCTGTGGAAACATATTTAAGGGCAAAAATGGTACACAGGCTGAGAGGGCTGGCGGGGGGGGGGAGGGAGAAACAACAATACCAACAGCAAAGTCAGAGAAGGAGGGGGAGGAGGGGGGGCTCCAGGCACCGGAGCAGATGTTCCCCTACAGCCCATGGAGGGAGACAGTGGTGGAGCACGTATTTCCCTGCAGCCCATGGAAGAGACCACACTGGAGCAGATGGATACACCCTGAAGGACGCTGCAGCCTTGTGGAAAGCCCGCACTTGAGCGGGATTTTTCCTCAAGGACTGTGGGAAGGACTCACACTGGAGCAGGGTAAAAGTGTGAGGCAGAAGGACCAGCAGAGATAAACTGTTTATAGACTGACAGCAACCCCCCATTCCCCAACACCCTGTGCTGCTGGGTGGGAGGCAGAAGTGTCAGCAAATGAAGGAGTGAATTTGAGCCCGAGAAAAAGGGCAGATAGGGGAAAGATGTTATCTTGGTTCTTGTCTTTGGTTCTCACCATACAAATATATGTTAATTAGCAATAAACTAAACTAATTTTCCCCAGGTTGAGCCTGTTTTCCTCATATTTGTAATTGGTAAGTGATCTCCCCCTCTATCGCAACCCATCCTATTCTCTCCCGCCTGTCCTGTTGAGGAGGGGAAGTGAGAGAGTGGCTGGGTGAGCAGCTGGCAGCTGGCCAAGGTCAACCCACTACAAGAATACAGAAAGTCAAAATATTTTGTTCAATAAAATATTTGCTTACATTTTTATCACTCCAAAGCACTATCACCATACTAAACTCATGCTGATCTAACCTTTACACTGTCATACAGTATAGCATATTCAGTCATGTCATGCCAGATCTCAGCAAACATCATGCCATTCCAAAAAAAAAAAAAATTTGCAATTTTACACATAGAACTATATTTTTCATAGTATCCATTAAAATGAAGTACTGTATCCAGTACAAGACAGACATGGACATAACAGTTTGTTGGAGGGCTACTAAAGTGTTTAGGGGGTTGGAGCACATGAGCGCTCTCTCAAGAGAGACTGAGACAGCTGAAGTCATTCAGCCTGGAGAAAGCCAAAGGGAGATCCTACTGCTGTCTACAGCTAGCTACTGGGAGGGTACAGATAAGAGGGAGCCAGACTCTTGTCGAAGGTGTACCATGAGGGGATGAGAGGCAACGGACAAGCTGAAACACAGGCAATTCCAAGCAGATCTATGGGAAAGCTTTTTATGGAATCTCTATCCTTGAAGACAATTCAGCACTTGACTGGACCTGCTCTACTTGGGCTTGCTTTGCCAGATGTAAAAAATTTTATTAACCTTGTATCAAAACAGGACAGTAAGTTTATGTGTGTATGACTTTCAATCTAAAAGTCAAAATTATTATTACTATTTTGAATAGACTTGACTTCACTCAGGAAACAAATTGAAATTCCAAGTAAAAAGAAAAGTTAAATAACCAAAAAGTTCACTTGAATTCAACTTGTTTGCCTCAAAGCTACAATAAGTATAGGGCTGTTCTCCCATTAAAAAAAAATATACCATCTGCCCACGCCCATAAGGTGAAAAGCACTAGAATCCACTGAGCTATTCCAGGCTGAAAGGAAATAATGCTTCCCATTAGGCATCTGCTAATGTCCTATTTTCTAATATTAGAAGCTTCTGAATGTATTCTAATACATCAAGAGATAACAGATTTGTCACCAGTTCACTCACTACAGCCACCTTAGCTGAAGAGATAAGCAGTCTACATTTAAGAAAAACATACACACCCCTTAAGCACACTAAACCAAGTAAATGGCACATGCTTGAAATTTTATATATGTCGTAGCCTAGAGACTGGTGATCCAAGTGAAGTATTAACATGTACATTATTGTGTGTATTCCACTTCACCAATGAAAATGGCTATACAAGCAAAGTATAAGAAAAGCCATAAATTATAACTTTCTGTACTCTGTCCTCTTGTGCATACACATACAATCTTAAATCACATAAACATGCTGTAAATAAGCACATTCTATAAGAAAATACAGCACAAGTTAGACAGTGCTCCCCAAGTCAGCAAGTATCTATTACATTCTTAAGATAATTCAATGTCATTGTGCCTTCCATCATTTAAGACTACTCAAATCCATCTCTGGGGAAGAGTAGTAAGCTTTTTCAAATGGTTTTCACCTTTCATGTATACAAATGTTTCACAAATACTATTAAGTTTATTATCACAACACCTTCAGAATATACAACTTCATCTCCATTTTAGGTGAGGAGTTATCACTGAAAAGAAAGGCTGATACAAAAATAATTCACTAATTCCAGAAGTCAGTTTTAATGCCAAGTTTTGAATGTTTAACACAGAAAAATACTTCACAAATAAAAGCCTAACTCCCGTTGCTTTAATTGCAACCACAGATACCGAGAACTTCTACAGAATACCTACCACTAGCAACATGTATTTAGTGTCCACTTGTGAAAAAACACATTGGAAGTGTTTAATATCAGATGAAAATTCCTAGAAATTTAACTCAATCTAGAATTGATTTTTCCCCCCCTCTTCTTCCCTTCCCTTATCCATAAAATACCTCCCAGCCTCTGCTGCAAGAGGTAAACTTACTGCAAGTCTTCACTACAAAACACTGATTCATCTCTACAGCACCTCAGCTTTGTGCACTGAGGAAGGAGTTCTGTAAGAATAAAACCAGTACGCAATTCTTTAGCTGGAGTTACACTACATGTAACCAGAAGATAAAACCAATTAAGGCTGTTAGGAAGTTTCATTTCTGGCTCTTTGACCTAGTCATTCAGCAGTTAAATGCTCACTAGCAGCCAAAGTCCTTCTGGCATCCTGGCTGGAACTAGGACACACAGAGCTGGCTCTTAACATCTGTGAAGTCTCTACTGAGCCTATGTATTCAAAGCTTTCAGACTTGACCAAGTTTGGGAAGGTCTGCATGGCAAAATGACAACAGGTACTTTTCCGATCAAGAGGTTTCCATAAAAAACTTCAAGTTGGAGCTACTTCTTTTTAATCTGCTTGATGATTTAAAATATTTTTTCTTCCAAATTCTTTTTTCCTACCAGTACATGACACCTTCAGCTTACAAGTCTAGCTAGTCACTGCACACACCACTTGCCTTAGGTATCTGAAGGGAAGGCTCACGGACACCGAACTCATTTGGAACTCAGTCATACATTCGGCACATGGAATAACAACCCAGTGAGAAAATGTATATGAAATAGCACATGCTGATAATAAAGAACTGAATAAATATCTGTGCATACATACCTTCTCACCCATGATTATAGGCATCAGGTGGTCTAGTAAATTGAATTCTGCCACAGGGATTATAATTGTACACTTCAGAACAGTGAATGTTGTAAGTCGAGTGGGAATGTATTCCTCCAGTAATGCTACTTCTTCTGAGCTTGGCATAGTTCTATTTCCATCCATAATATCTACAATAAATCAAGATTATGTATGTTTTGACTAAAGTATATAAAGTATCTCCGACAGTCACTGTTTCAGAAATGGTTAAGGACTAGCAAAAAAAGGAAAGCATTCCCCCCACCCCCCCCCACTTCATAATTAATAGTTTTAATCCACCCTGGTTCTACCTCAGGCTAAATGCAATCGTAACTGGATTTTCCTTACTTTGAAAACTGTATAGCTCTTTCTCAGAAACTCATCTTAACAATTTACCATAGTTTGTTTCCATGCATTTTTATCCTGTGTAACTATTGTTTCACACTAATAAAAACATACCAATAGGGAAAATTTTGGAGTTTTAGGGAAGAAAGTAAGTTAGAGTTGTCAATAAAATAAGCCCTGCTTACTCAACAAGAGGCTTGTGACTGAAACAAATGGTCTCTAAAGTGTCTGAAGTTATCTCAGGGGTATATCCAACACTGACAAGGATACTGTGATTCATTTTATCTTTCTTTTAAATTTTGCTCTTTGGACTCATAAAATCCCCTGACAGATTTGGAGTTTAACTATTTGGAAGTTGCACCTTCAAGAACACTGAATTTGGTCTAGTTTAATTCTGTATATTTGCATATATGCAATAGGAACAAACCTGGTTTAGTTCTGCTGTATGGCTCATATTCATGTTCCAGAGCACAAACTATCATTTTCATTATCCGGTGTACCGCACTGCTATCCAATCGAAGATTGAGTGGGCCCACAACGAGACTTTTTGTAGACATCTCCTGAACATTTCCAAAATCTTCACTCTTTACTGAAGAAAGGTCTTGCTGATTCCCAGGAACTACAGGAAGTTTTATAAATAACAACTAATTACACCAAACAATTGGACATAATAAATTTTTTTATCAGCTACTTTTGTTTCACATCCTGTGATCACAGACTTACAAATATATAGAAAATACAACAATGCAAGTTGTACATATAAATATACTTTGACTGGTTTAACATGTTTAAACAAACATTATTCCTGTTTAATGCAGAGCAAACTGTAAGATTCTGCCTTGCCTCCAAGCACACCACAACTTGGAAACCTGTCTATTAACTTTGTATCTCTCGAGCTTGGGACTCTGAAGGTGTCCAAACTATCTCCAGACTTCTGTGGCAACTTAAGCCCAGGTCCCAATGACAGCTGTGCTGTTCAAAGCTTTCTACAGTTTATCACAACAATACCCATCCCAAACAATCAAGGAAAAGGTGTGCTGCAAAGCAACTACAGATATGGGCCCTTATAGCTGCTGATACATGGGCTAGAACAGCGATGAGAATCATGCTCACTTGTCATAAACCAGACTGACCCTTCCTTCCATTCACCGAGGTAAAGTATGGGCAGCAGGAATGAAAACTTCTTTAATCATTATGTATCAGACCATTTTTAGAAGTACCACCACAGAGATAAAAGGGTGGTTTATTCTTCGCATCCAAAAGATCTACAACCTTTGTGCTCAGAATGGCAACTAGTGAATCAATTATAGTTATCGTTTTTCTGATATAGATGTAGGGTAATGAGGTAGACCAAAATCACACATTCACTGTATACCAGCTACTCATCAGCTATCAACAGTATGGCCACATTTCTCATTCTTCAGTTAAATTATGAAAGTTTTAGAAGCTTAAGTTTTCCTGTTACATATGACTTGTTAAAAAAAACACCCTCACCCCTTTATTCGTTTGACGAATTTCACTCTTTTCCCTAATAAGTCACTTTGACATTGTCTTCATTGCTTTGACACAAGCACTAAACATTAAACTTCTTGCTAAACATTACACAAATGAACAGTAACAAAACAAGCATCAAGATTAAATGACGAGAGAGAGAGAGAGAGAGATCACTTAACCTATAAAAATGAAAACGTTCCGAGATAAAATGGTAGGATGACAGTTTAATTCATTCAGTGAATCTTGGATAGCACACTTCTTAGCACAGTATTGCATAATCCATCTGGTCAAAGCTGTGACAAATAAGAAAACCAGGAAATGTACAGCCATTGCCAGCAATTTCACCTTGGTTTCCACAATTCAACACCTCTGCAATTGCAGAGCTGTCCATTTGATATGTTCACCTTGTATTCATGATCAAGTCATGCCATAGAAACAAACATCTGTGTAAGTGGTGGACTGACTTCTTCCATGATAATCCTTCTAAACAGTAGTATTTTTACAAGTGATTTCCAAGCACTTATCCAATGTTGATCTTGTACACCTACTCTAACGCAAGATAGATCCCATCCCTTCCTCTCTTCACTCATCTGCCCAACCTATGTCCTCGCATAAATCCAATAACCTCCTGCCTTTCTGTTACAGTAACAAACTAAACACACCTGTAGAGAACTATGACCCACAACCATAAGAAAAGTCTGACAATTCCAAATTCTTGTTACACAATCTTCCTCACTGACACTATCTGTGCGTACTAACATAAATGGCAAGACAAGCTCAGCTCACCAGACTGGGCAGTGGAAGCTGCAGGTGTTGCAGACAGTTGACCTACCCACTTTGTCAAAGAGATGGAGGATCTGTCAGCTTCTGAGTAAGTGAGGCTTTGTGGTTAAGCAGCCTGGCATGGTGTGCTTCACAACTTCAAGGTAAATCTGACTTTCAAACCAAGTGGAAGAAAGCACGTTTTATTTCTGGTTGCCTGAGAGGAACCTAGTCATCGTTCACCCTCCAGGAGAACACTCCGTTTTCCCTCCCTCCTTTACTGTACTCATTCAAAACAGTCTTTTTATTGAGGGAAGTGAGCTTTAGGGAAAGGAGGGAAAGATAGGGGTTTTTTCCCCCTTATGTTTAAATCATACTCCATAAAACGTTCTTGCTTCTAAACACCGGTGAAGAAGAGGTCACCAAATACACTAAGAATATGCAGAATTTGACACAGATCCAGCCTAATGCTCTGCAGGCCATTACAGGCCTATCTGCTCAGCAGAAGAATTAGCTTTTTCACTAAAAAAAACCCAACAGAAGGTGATGGCAAGAGCATTTGTAGTCTCTGCTTCCTTTGGTGTTTTGTCTAACATTTTAGAAAGAACAGAGAAAAAAAGGCAGGGGGAGGGAGGAAAAAAAAACACCCCACTGAAAGATACTACCTTATAAAGTCTATTCAAATTATTATTTGGAAGTGAAGTTATAACCTTTTTAATAAATCCTGAAAAAGATGTTTTTTAAAAAAGCCAGCATACAGCCTCCTGTCAGGGTATGCTTTATTTAATATGCAATTAACATGCATTTTCATCCTTCAATTCTACACAGTATCTAGTTCAGATGAACACTATAAAGAAGTGTAAAAAAACCCCATAACCTCTCATCAAAAATATCAAGGCCAAAAGCCTTTAGAAGTAATAACAGCCTGCCTTTTCAAAAAGGAAAAAATACTGACTTTTTTATATGTTGTAGGTATATGAATGATATACTGAAGTGACAGCATTTATACAAGCCACTTTATGGAATACTTCCATTTAATTCTAACAGTGCAGAGAGAATGTGGTAGAAAATGTGGCCTTGGTCCTACAGAAATAGGTGACCACAGGTTACTTTTGAAACTTCGCAAATGTATGAAGTAATTTCTGATCACTGAATATTCAGCTCTCCATAAACCATACATCTAATTCTAACTGACAAAAAAAAAAATCTTAAAATGAGAGTGCTGCATAATAAATTTGCCACTGAAATACATGGATATACTTTATAAACAAAACACAACTTCAGAAGTAAACCCTGTTAGGTCTGTTGGTCACGCAAATGAGTGATCAGGGAACTGATAGGCTCCACAATGTTCCAGGGAAATTACTATTTTGTATTGAAATACAAAACAAAAAAAAGAGAAAAATAAAGTTGAAAAGGAAGGACAGGCAGAATTTCGAAATAAGACCACTGTGCATGACTGTATCTTGTTTTCATTCAAAATACTAGATGTAATTAATGCAGTTCTATAAGCGACAGATAAAACTCCCGAGGTTAATGTTATCCATAAGGCACTTGTGACTTAATCGGTAATCGTATGCTTCAGGAAAGGTTAAAGGGGGAAAGACAGTGTCAAACCAAAACTGCCTTGACAGATAAAAATCTTACAATCACAATAATTGCCTCCTATAACTTAATGTGGTTCGTTTTTTTTGTGGGGAAGGTGATGTGCGCTGATTGTAACTAAAACATAGTTAACGTTAAAAGAAGAAATAGTAAAAAAGTAAAACTTTTACATAAATGTTTCCATATAAACACCACATACTAAAAATGTAGCAAGATTTATACTGTTTTCAAAGTCTTAAGATATTCACTTCAAATGAAATAATTTACGCCTTTTTGTTCATGTTCTATTTATTACATACTTGACCTGCAATATGGAAAAATTAACTAGAAAATAACTAGCAGAAAATGTCACATTGGGTTTTCTGAGGAACAAAACTATTGGAAAATTTAAGGTTTTAAGTTCTTAATTCTAGAGCTATAATAACCATTTAAACCATGAATTTAAAAATTAATTACTCCATTCTTTTATGTAGTCAGGTAGCTGAAATTAGAGGAGTAATACTGAAATAAAAGCACACAGCAAGGCTTGACAGGAAGCCAAGCTACATTTTGTGAGATGTTTTCCTGTCAACTGATGCAGGAAATAAAAGCCAAGGCCCTGAGAAAGCAAGCTAAAGGAAATAGAAGAGAAGCTGAGAAGGGGAAAAGGTAGTCAGAAAATACCAGTAGCCTGGTCTTTGGGAGGGGGGAGGGGCAACAATTCAGTTCATCAGTTTCTGAAAAGGGTTAGTTACAGTCAGAAAA
>VZTL01064775.1:0-27500 GCA_013400535.1 Scopus umbretta
AAAAAAAAAAAAAAGGCGTTTATTTTGGCAAATTTGTGCAGAAGTACTCTTAGTAAAGATGTTATAATGAATTCAGGTAATACTTCCAGTAGAGTCAGTGAGTTGAAGTCCGAGCAAAGACTGCAGGATCTGGGCACTATCTGCTCAGCCTCTGAAGCAGCCTCGCCTTTGTAGCAGCACAATATGGGAGTTTGTGGAATTGAGGATTTGGGGCTGGACTGTCGCCTCAATTATGTTGGTGTGATACCACAGAAGCTAACTAGAATTTAATAATAAATTAAGGACGGGAATGATAGATCTGGCTCTCTTGTTTCAAGTGAATGTACATATATACATTGCAAAATCAACTTTCAGTGTCGGTCTGAATCTGTCCCTTCCAGAACGGGGCCCTGATCAATAGGCAGAATGTTGCCTTTGAAATGATTAATGTCAATCGTGTAACTCCACTGATGGGATGGAAGCGAGAACAGCGTCTGCCCACATGCAGTATAACGCCTAAGGATTGGTTCCAGGTATTTCTCTGCTTGAAAACATGTCAGTGGGCACAACTTTCAACCCCATCAAACTTCTGCATAAATTCTGAGGGCCACCCATACACCTTTACTTTTAAAACTAGGCCAGCATGGAAAATGGTCTTTCAAAATACGGAGTTACATACCAAAATTGTCTTGGCTTAAGCCTCAGGTCTGGAATTACCTCCCTCCCACGGAGCAGGGCATCTGCTCCACCCCTCTGGAGCTAGGGGAAAGGCCTGAGTGATGTCTGCAAAATGAAGCCCGGCTTTAGTCTTTGCTCAGTTTTTCCCATCTACCTTTATTCCGTAGAGCCATCCCTGCCCAGCGTTGGACCTGCGCATCCCTACCGTGGCTCCTCTTTCAGGCTTCAAGTCGGTGGGGTGGCTCAGGGGCTCCTCTCCCCATGGAAAGGTGAGCTTGGAGCTGTGCTCCAAGGCACCCTGGAGGCAATTTGAGACATTAGCTTGAGCTTAGTGGGCTTAATGAATGGTGTGAGGTTGTCATCGTGACAGGGCACCAGCTCAGGCTCAGCTGTAGATGAAACAAGCCCCTGAACATCCTCTTACCCGTCCAGTCTTTTTATGGATTTCATTGCCATTCAGAGGAGGCTCCTGGCAATTTTCAATTTTGTTGGTCTTGGCAAGAATGATCCAGAAGTCTCTTTTCTGCCTAGACAAACTGGTTTCCAAGTGACACAGAAGAGTAAGTGGGGCAGGATGTGGACTGAGAAGCCTTGGTCAGAGATCGACCTGTGCAATTATTGTTTGAATTAAGCTCTAGACTCCCAACGTAGCTATACGTTTGTATTCTTCTCTTCTGTATTGCTAAACATCCTCCCGCTCTGCTGTCCTGCCATGCGCCTCTTCCAAGGGTATATGCTGGAGAGAGGATGTGCACGGACCAAAGCGGTGCCACGTGGCACGGGGGGAAGTGATTTCTTGTTACTTCGCCGTCTGCCTGGCAGAACGGATTTGCTGCATTTGTGCATTTCTGCCTACAGAAAGCTGGCATCACATTAAGGCATTTATCATTGGAGATATGCTAATAGCAAACTTTCAAAAAATCATAGAGTAGCAGTCAATGTCTCGTTTGTTTATAAGTAGTCTTTTATATTTAGGTATTTTCCTTCACTTCTACTTCCTCCTTTCTTAGGAAATGACCACAGGGTACTGACCTCTGCTTTTGTGCTCATAGAAATCCTCTCTCTCTGTTTTATTTGTCCTCTGGCTTTTTTTTTTTTCCCCTCACTAGGTTTTTTAAATGCATTTTGGTTTTCTTTTTTAATGCTTTGTAAAGGTTTGGTTTATCCTTCGTCACTCATGCTAGTGCAGCTATCCATCAGTCCTCTTTTCTCCTTGAGTTGTTGCTACTGGGGATGGGTTTCCTTTATTATATTTTCCGTGCATTTTCCCCCCTTCTTTCCTAAAAGAGTTTTACCTTTTGTTTGTTCGTCTCGTACTTTTTTTCTTCTTTTTATATCCTGGCAAAATATACTAGAGGTCCCACTCTACTTTTTCTCTCTAATCCCTGTCCGCAGCCCTCAGCTCTGCTTCCCTCTGCTCGCGGAGACCAATACCTCTGGTGATGCTTACCCAACGCCGCTGGGCCTGGCCCCGTTTCCTTCCTACCGCGCCTCTGCCCTCCTCTGGTCTGTCACACTCTGTAAACAGCGTGACACGAGCACTGTGCACAGAGTGACAGGGCCGTGCTGGGAGGCAGAGCACTGTAGCACGATGGCCCGAGCTGCTCGCGCTGCCCGGACGCCGCCAGCAGTACAGCGCTGGGCAAGGAAGGACGTTGGCGAACAGCAAGAACGTCCCTTTTCAGCTAGGTCTGCCCCGCTAAAGTCAGGGAGCCCCCTGATGTCTTTTCAGGGGGGGTTAGCAAAAAACACAAATCAGGCTCCTCTCTCAAAGCTGGATGACAGAAGGGGGAATTCCCTTGTTGATTACACTAAAAAAAAAAAAAAAAAAGACAGACAATTTCCAGAATGAAGGAAAAAGAAAAGCTGCTGGGGCAGAAGGCAGCTACGGCCTACAGCTCCTTACGCGAACTCACATCGCTGAAGAGAGTTGAAGGCAGAGACATGAAACCTTCCCCTGCTGGTACCTGTTCCTTCTGCTTGAATGAAGGAGACAGAGAGGCCAAGATGTTTCAGGGTAAGGTATTTTGCAGGTTTAAACTGGCATACCAGTAATTACATTATCTTTGTGTATTTCTGTCAGCTGAAAATCAAGTCAAATTTCAGAGTTTTATCTGATTTGCGTTCTTCATGGAAAAATGTACACGCATTCACACAGGCATATCGTGACACTTACTGAAGTTTTTTGAAGCATACATTGTTTTCTAGATATCTCAATACCAATGTGAATGTGGAATTGCTGAAATTATCAAAATATTGACATAAAACCCTATGCAAAATGAGACACACTTGTTTGTGAGCGGTGTGGCTTGGGTGTGTTTGCTGCTGTCACCGATCACTGCCATCAGGGCCCAGCATAAAGCCAGGCACTGGAAGGGGGATTCCCCTAGTTCTTTGCAATTAAAAAAAAACCCCAAAACTGAGAGATAATTTCCTGACTGCAGGAAAAGAACTACTGGGCTAGAAGGTTACCAAGGCCTCCAGCTCCTTGTGTGTAGCTGAAGAGAGTATTCAGAGAGTCAGAGAGTTCAAACACAAGTAGGAGATCTCCGAGTGCAGGAAACCAGCAATGTGGTACAAGGTGAGAGAATTAAGCACAGGGCAGTTACCCCGTGTGCATCCATTCCCGGCAAGGGAGGTATCCAACAAATCCTTGAAAAAGATGTCTTGCAAAAGCTTCATTATAAGCTCTTGCTAATTTGAGAAACATCAGGAATGGCAATATAGTTTCCCACTCAGCTGTCAGGATCTCTGTGTGTGTATCTGATTAGGTGGTACCTGCTGAAGAATGCAAGCAGTCCAAGGGAAAGTCTTTGTATGGTGCCTGGCAGAATGGCATCGCTTCATTATAAATAAATGATATTTGTAATGTCTTTAGTGTATAACAAAGTCTCAGTATTGTGGCTGCTGCTATGAGACGTGAAGCACTATGCCTGTTTTCTGCCGTAACGGTTGTGGATTCTCTTCAGGATAACCCATTCCTGGTGTCTTCCTGCTGAAGATGGGCTGAGATCCACAAAGGATCTCTGAAGTACTCGTTCTAGTTCAATACTATGAAATACCGGAAGCGTGCAAAATATAGGGAAACCCAAGGTTTCCTCCTTCTAACAACACAAATACTGTCTCAATGTTTTTCTAGAGCTTGCTTGGTGATAGTGGGATCTCACGGTGGGCTCCCTTTTGCATACAAAGTCAGCCCCCTTTCTGAGCAGCACCATGCATATTCCAGACTGAAAGGGCAGCTGAAAAGGCAGACTGGGCTGCAGCTGCTACCTGGAAATCCGGAGGACGTTGTCTTCCTTATTTCATCTGTCGCTAGTCAGCTGGAAAGCACAGTGACCTGCGAGTAATGTGGTCATCCCAAACTCATGCTGATAAAACCTTTACACTACCACCTCTTGCCATCCCTCCTTTTCTATCTCTCTGAGATGTTCTGATCCAATCTTGACTTCCTTTGAGGTAGGGCATTCTGTCTTAATGCTCTACCCCCCTTGGAGAGTCAGAGAGAAATGATTTTGAGTTGGTTTTTTGTTGTGTTTTTGCCTCATAGACTTATCTGCAGAGCTTTTATACCAGTGAGAAAGGATATGACTTTATGGACATAACCCAGGGGCCCTTTTGGACACTGTCCCTCTCAATTAGTGACTGCTATTGAAGGCACCGTGGAAGAATTTCCAAGTCCCAGAGTATCAGTTTTGTCCGATGGGCAGTAAACAACCAAGTGCAGCTTAGAGCAATGTAGAGTTGGGAGATAGCAAAGCTCAGTTGTTCTTTGCTCTCTCTGCCTTCTTGACAATACTCGGTGTATCCTGTTTGTCACTGGGCAGGCAATCCACTTGGCATATTTGTAATCCTCTGTGTTTGTTTGTGCCACTAATGAATGTTTCTTGCTTATTTCTTACAGATCAGTGTGGTGGATTTTATGGTGGATTTCTACAGCTGAGGGACATCTGTCTGTGAATTTCCAGGTAATTGTCTTTTCTTCTGCTTCTTTCATAAGCTGCTCTGGATGTTGTGACTTTTTCTTTGATTTTTGGGCTGCAGTCCTCTCTCCTTACCCCCTGTGTTTGTCACCTCATAATCAGACTGTTGTCCTGAGTTGCATTTTAGAGCTATTTTGAAAGGTAAAGGGAAGGATGTTCTGGCTACCCACTCAGTAGCTAGCTCTTCTGTCCCACTGGTAGCATTTAACCAGAAACCTGCCAACTGCCTATTCATATCTGAGGGGATTTACTTGCATTTTATAAAAGTATAAGTGGTTGAACACTTACTGGATAAAGAACGGTCTTTCTATCTGTATGATCCTGCCATAACTGTGGTTAATGGAGGAACTCAGTGGCGAGGCAATGTTGCTTGTCCTGAGAGAAACACTCACTTTTTGGCTGCACACAGCCCTCATCTATTTCTTACCTTTTTAAAAGACTGAGATTTACTTTGGATTTTTGCAGTAGATTTTAGAATGTTTCATGCTTGCGTTAGTTTCATTCCTTCCTTTGAGAAACTCTAAAGTAAGCCCATGCTGCAGTGGAGACCTACAAAATAGCATTGGGTGCGATGGTTTGAGGACCACCGTATCACGAACACAGTAAACCCCAGTCCTGCTGTGATGCCAAGCCCATGGCAGTAGATTGGTGTGCTGCCTGGCAAGGTTGTTCAAGGCACAGCTTTAGCGAGTCAGGTAAAAGCAGACTGTTTTTCAGGTTGGCGCTCAGCCATCCTCGTTATGAGAATGTTGGTATTGTAAGCTGTTTGGGGCAGGGACTGTGGCTTTCCGTATCTCTTGAGTCACTCCAAGATTGTGGCTGGTGTTCCGTGTGAACCAAAGCTAATAAATCAAAGCCATTTTTTCCTCATGTGCTTCAAAACCTACTCCATTTTGGAACGAGAAAACCACGTACAGCTCACTGCAGGCTTTGTCAAATTATTCCTCCCCTTCACACTTGGACTCTTCTTCATTTTCCACACACTTAATACTCACCCAGCTCCTTTCTGTAACTGGCAGCTGATCCAATTACACACTAGAGGTAGAAATACTGAAGTCTTACAGTTCAAATGTGGAATGATATGCATAGTCACTTTGTCACTCAAATCCTTTAAAAAAAAAAAAAAAAAGAAAGAAAAATCACACTAGCTGGCCATAATTAAGGGCAGAAAATAGAGCACACAGTTAATATCTCCATGGTTTGCCAATACTGGGATGTCACAAGTACCAATCAGGAAACCAGAACCATGTGGCTTCCCAGATAAAAACATTGGCTTTTTACTTCTGGGGCTACAGTTCAAATCCAGCGTAAGGCTCTAAATTAAATGAGACCCTTAACCCATGCCAGAACATGCGATCCCTCCAGATCAGATCTGAGCTTATTGGCAGGTCAGTGTGATGAAACTTGTATTCCATTGCCTTCATCACACTTAATGGCATAAACAAACGAATTAAGGTCTAAACCCTGCCACAAAGCCAAGAAGCAAGAAGAGTATGGGCACCAGCACCTGGATACAGAGACGTGGAAAACCTGAATATCAGAGGGCATGAATGTAGGCAGGGTTGGGTCAGCGCACTATGGTCTCGCTGCTGCTTTCTGCAATGAGGCACTTCATGGTAATGGACTCTGCTGCTGCTCACAGGCAGTAGCATCTCAAAGGCAGGCTAAATTTGGGGTCAGACGGATGGTGCTGTGTTCTGCCTGAGCTGTTTTCTGGGCTCCCTGATTCACTTCCCATTGCATTAACAGCACAAAACTGTAGCCACAGTCAGATGTGGGATCCCAATGGCACCATCAGCATGTGCAGCTCTTGGACTGTGTGCATTGCCTGTGCAAAGTTATGCCAAGAGAGAACTTGTTTATTATTGGAGAGGATCCCAGTCACTTACTAGGGATGATAATGAATGCCCGATAATAATGACCCACTTTGAATTAGAGGTAAAGTTAGGATGTAAGCATCAGGTACCTAACAGATACTCCTTGCTCGCACTGTTGGCATTTGACTACTGTCTGTGTAGCAGGCTTATATGTGTGCCTGCTTCCAGTATTAAATTTTTGGAGAATTCTTGTTCAGATTCTCAGCTGGATTTTTGTTCAGGGTTTTGTTGAGAGAGGAGTCTGCATTCAGCAGAGCAAGGTTGTAAAACTGCATAGCAGTAGCAAAGGATTTACTGCATTACCAAAAATGTAGGAACCTTCAAAGCCTCCAAGCTCCTCCAGCTCCCACCAGAGAGCTAGCGCTGAGAATCCCACATGACAGAAAACAAGCAATAATTAAAAATCCCTATTTTGCCCAAAGAATTCCTTTGTTCGAGGTATGTAAATGTCTTTGCCTGCTTGTAAGTTATTTCATTTTTGGTCGTTCCGTAGCTCAGTAATCTGAGCTTGGGAATAGAGGAGCCTGAAAGGAGTGTTACTCTGAAACAAAACACCTGTCTTTCAGTCAAGACTAAATTGACAAGCAACAATTTAGTTGTCTAAACTCAGAGCTTTCAGGATTTCAGACTACATAAATGTCAAGATGCCTAGGTAGGGCTCAAAGGTGAGCGACAGTGTAGGCAAATATACATTGGAACTTCAATTATCCAAACCCTGATAACTCTCAGTTACCTGAAGTTTAAACATGTCTTCCTTCACTCTTAGTTTCTACATTTTTCTGTAAAATCCCTTTGTACTGAATCGCCTGTGTGTTTGCCCAGCATAGTCTGTAAACTTTTAAGAGCTCGTCTCCTGAGGAGCTTAGTGTGTCTGCCAGATCACAGCATCAGCAACCCCTTTCTGATGGAGCCTGTAATTATCCCTTCATGTTACCTGTTACATTTAGATAGAAGTATTAAAATAACTGTATCATCATTTTCATCTTTGTTGTCTCCAGCTACATTCCACTTCTTCATAGGCATGGTGTCACTGAGGCACCCTTCACCCTAATACAGAGTGTGTACATCCATTGAAACGCCATTCTTTAATGGTTCCTCGTAGGGAGGTTGTGTCCTCTAATTAACAGCCAGAGGATAGAATGGACTTTGCTAGTTAGCAGAAGTCAGCATCAGTAGGTCGGATTTCACAGACCACATTCTTCCCTTCGTTGCTCTCCTGTAACATCTTTGACGTTGACTGATATCCAAGAGCCAAATATGCCTCGATTTCCATAGTTTTGGAGCTTAAAAGCTGCTGAGATCCAAATCAAGGCCCTCAGAGAAATTTTGCTTTACATGTTCCTGACTTCAACACTTCTTTTCGATACTTCCCAGTTACTTTTGAGGGGGTCTGTGGTGATTTGATTTCAGAGAGCTCACAGTTCACACTTACAGGTTGCTGCACCAGCAACAGAACTAAATCAAAAAGTTTTGAGTGGCAGGAAAGTATGTGAGGCCTCTTCACCTCCTTTTGCACCTTTATATTTTCCAGCCTTCTTTTCGCCCCATTCCTGACTTAACATTTGCCACTTCAAGTTTCTCCCAGCACTTTTTGATATTTTCTGTTCTCCTGTCTATGGCAAACAAGTGGTGAAGTGAGTCTTTCTCCTTTTCTCCTTGCTCTTCAGCAGGCGTTTTCCTCTTTACCTTTCGGGGGAGGAATCTGAAACAGAATAAGGATAGGAGATTTTTGTTTCATCCCCAGCAGCAAGGACTCTGGGGAAAAGAGCATCTGAATAAGCCAGTACGATGGGCAGACCATTCTGCAAAGTGAGAGGTGACATACGCATCTGTGCCATGGTGCCTTTTCAGGTAAATGTTCATTAATGGCACTGTGGGATAAAAGCTGCTGTACGAGTGTTGCCCACTCCGCAGTAGAGGGATTTTTGGGTAGAATGAGGTCCCTGAACAATAAACTGTCCCCCGTGAGAAAGTATAAGGGGATTTCTGGCCAGGCCAGGCAGTGTCTGGCTTCCTCTTATCTGAAGGCAATGAGCTTGATCATCCCAGAACAAGTGGCATGAGACACGGAGGGTCCAATATTGCACAGGAAAACAAAATCCTTTTCTCCATTGAAAGCAGAGTTGCGCAAGTGAACTAGAAGGCAAAATGCAATCCAGTTGCTTTGACTGGGAATGGGAAGAAAAGAAAACTAAATGGGGATATTAAATTGTAAGTTTTGTGGGTAAAAAGAAATCTCATTCTCTTGACAGCTGTCTGATATTGCAAAGAAAATATAGCAACAGAAGACAGACCAGACAATGCCCATTTCAATATTTAGGAAGTTCTAGTGTCTTAGGTGTTCCATGGCGACCAAAAACTGAAATAAATTAGAGTTGCATTTTAATTGAATTACACAATGACATCAATTTAAACATTAGTAAACAGATGCAATGCTTTAAATTACATTTCTCACATATGCATTTCATTTAAATTTATTGAGATGGTTATTTATGTTAATAAAATAATTAAAAGCAGTTATTTAAGAGTAACTATGAAATAGCTGTGTAACTACCTATATTAATAAGACGGTTAGTTAAGGGATAATGTCTATTGCTTTATAGTGTAATTGCAATAAACAGCTGCTGAGTTTGATTAAGAGCTGAAGTGGAGCTAAAGTGTTTGAGCAATCTCAAAAGCTATTTGTTGTAAGTGTACTACAAAGCAATAGCGATTATTCCTATTATACAAAAAGCCACAGCATAAACATTAAAATATAACTCCTTAGGAGGATATTTTTTCCTTGGGTTATTCAAGGACCTTTCTGTGAATGGTGGGGCGAGAGAAGGAGAGCTGGGGCTTTAGTGGAGAAGAGGCTTGCGGGGGGGCAGTGGTTTTGCTGAACGCGGTTTTGTGCACACCCAGAGTCACCCCTGCGTGAGAGTACACCTGAGTGCTAGGAGGGGCACACTCTGTGCTTGCAAGCTGTTTTTTCTCAGAGGGTGGCATCATTTGAAAATCTCTAGCTGGTTCCCTTTCAAATGCTATATAGAAAACTTTGAACCTTGGTCCCAGGTCTGACCTAGGAATTTCTTCAGCTTTTGGCTGGAGCATAAAAAGGGGGAGTTGAGCATATAGTAAAAATCCTTCTGCAACTTTGTCTATGAAATGGCTGCTGCCACTCCATAACTCCATCATTAACACATGAAGCAGACACTTCCTGGTCCCCAAGCGTATCCTGCTTTATGGCACTGACACATACCTAAACCACAGACCATTAATTTCAGTGGGATCAAGTAAGCAAATAGGCATTACTTGTATTGCAGTTGTTATTTACAAACTAAATATTCTCCTGCTTCTGGGCGGTGGACTCATACCTAGGACATTGACCTTTAAAATTTCCGCTATATTAGGGTCCCCCAAGTTTTGTAGCAAGTCAGTAAAGAGTTGCTTAATTACCTGAAAGCTGTTTTATTTCACCTTTTGTTTGACAGCAACTTTGAATGGTAAACTCTGACACATCGATTGAGGCACAAGTGGACATGAGTAGTCAGCTGCCTTTTGCTGCTCCTCGTTCACGCACCTCTGCGGCTGTATTAATAGTGAAAATCTCACAGAGACCAAAAGTGCTATGAAATGCTGCCAAACAAAAATTTGCCAATAGAGGTCTTGCATATTTATGGTTTTGTAGTGAACTAGGTTGGCCAAGTCCTAGATGAAGATTTTTGGGGGGTGGAGGGTAAGAATGTGTCCTGGGTATCTTGCCTCAGGTCCTGAGCTCCTAGTCACACTATTGGCAGCTGGGAACCACTCAAGCAAGTTCTCGCTTTCAGCCAGACGCTAACGTCGGTGGGAAAGGTGGGTGATTCCAGCGCTGCTGGGACCCAAGCTCAGGGAATATGTACCAAAGTCCATTTGATCAAAACCTACCAATTCATTTGCATCGAGGTCGTAGGGATTTCACATAAAAATGTAAAAAGTTCAAAAGGCCAACAAAAGGTGTTAGCGGTACAGTTACACTAGTTTCCTCCTTTTACACAATCTATCCTGAATGAGATAACGTATCTTCAGCTAACCAGTCATGTATAATAATTTGAAAAAGCCGACAGGAAAAGGCGGCTTGGCAAAGTCCAAGGCACGGTAATTAATCCAAGTGCCAATTTGCTACTGATCTTCTGGGGAATGGTTTTGTCTCTGGTTTATTAAGGAAGCAGGTGTATGGGTGACGGGGTACCAAAGGTGTGCCTGCACACGTGTGCGCCTTTGCAGGCGGGCGGGTCAGATTCCTATCCATGAGAGCACCACTACTGCTCGGATCTTCCCAAATAATCCCTATTGGTGGCTGAAATGGAGCACGGGACCTGCTCAGCTCTGACGGCTCCTACCTCTGGAGGAGCTGAAAAGCCCACCCAGTGTACTCGCCTTTTTAAGCTTCTGGGGCTTGCAGGCCTTCCTAACTCTGCCCTGGGGAAAAACTGTCTAACAATGGATAAAAGACTTGGGCCTCCCAGCTTAGTTACAAAGGATTCTCTTCACTCATCCTCTTAGTGAGAAATCCAGTTGAATGCTTTTTGAAATCTTTCAAATATTAAAAATAAAATAAATCTTCTTATTCTGTTCCCCGGCGAGACTCTTGACTGCAGTGCCATGTTGTCATACACTTGAGGTCCTTTAAAATGTCGAAAGGACCTCCTTCAGTGATGTGGCTGCAGCCAGGTACACGGAGAAAAGGTTATTCAATTCTTTGTGTGCCTTCAAACAATTAAAGGAAAAAAACCCAATATGCCCTGAGAGAGGGAAGATAGAGAGGATATTAAAATAATCTGGAATCAAGCAGCAGAAGGCTCACTGCTACGGCTTAGCTTGGTTGGGATCCGTTTTGGAAAAGAGCTGGAGTAAGTTTGTTTCAGCCAGAAAGAGGAGACTACTGCCGTTTCACCTGGGCATATGAATCATTGCGGTTTGTTGCTCAGAACGGTTACTGCAGAAAACACTTGGCAAATCAGTCATGAAAAGAACCGAACACTCTTTTCTGCTGCCTGAGAAACTGGTTTGCCTTCTGTTTCCTTCTCTCCTGAAATGAATCTGCTCTCTTCCCTTAGTGCCAAAGTCAGCCTAGAGATGCTCTACTCCCTCTTTGCACGTGCTTTTCAACCCAAGGGGGACAAGATGCTTCAAGACACTCTGAGGTCACTTATAATCTGAAAGAGTTGAAAAAATGAAAGCTGTCCATGTGTGCCATCATCGAGGGAATCATCAGGTGACTCTGTTACTTGTGGTCTTAGAAGTCAGTTTTCCTTGCATAGAAATCTTTGACCAAGCACAGTGTTGTCCTTGCTTTGTAAAGAAAATGTTTTCGTGGGAAGCTCTTGGAAGCAACACAGTGGTTTGTTCTCTCTGCCTTGCAGTCTCTCTCTCTTTCTGTCCCCTCCCAAGGAGCTGTTGAATATTCAGCATCACCTGATTTTAAACTCTTTAAAGCCTTTGGTGCTTGTCAGTCATATCAGAGATCATACTGGTGTGTTCCTGTACCACCTTGAGTTAGAGCACATGAGAACCTGAAATTCTTAACAGTAGTTTTTTTTCACTAAAGTAAATGTTTAGATTCATGGAAAAAAAAAAAACAAAACATCCACTTGCCTTGTTAGGTTTTTGTTGGTTTTTTGGCTGGGGGTTTAGGTTTTTTTGACATCTTGCTATCTCTGAATTTAGCTTTGGTTCATTAGTCAAGGAAATAAACAGCCACATTTCTTATTATTCACACTATCACAGAGTGTATTCCGAGCCCATACATATCCTGCAGCTTGTTAAATAATTCTTTATCCTTTAAGAAATTCCCATTAATCTCTGACCAAGAAGAGCAATAATAGGTTAGTTAGTCATCATATATAAAAATCTGAATCATTTTTACAAGTATCTTTAATGGCTTCCATTAATTACGTGTCTTCATAAAAAAGCTGCCCCTCTCAAACACAGCATCCTTTCATTCTTCAAGAGGATCTAATTTCTGAAATAACTGAAATTAAGGCACTGATGCTTTGTTTGGGCAAATTAAGCAGAAAAAATACTCACACAGCTCAAGCAGAAGGTACAGGAATCATGTGTTCTATTAACTTGTCAGCTTCCTTTGTATTATTAGCAAAACTTTACAAGTCAACCCAGTGGACTACTGTGATTAGTGTTACACTGACAGCAAAATATTCCATATGGGCCAGGTTGTGATTTTAGCTGCAGCCCGGGTGAAGATGAGACATCTCCCCCACTGCTCTTGGTTTTGCCCCGCGTGTCCTTGGCTCAGGTTTCGTGGTGGTTGCATGGTCAGCATGAACAGGGCTGTTACCCAAGGGCACGGCTCACCCTTCCCGTCCCAGCCCTACCTCCTTATGCCTGCGCTGCTCCGAGTGTTGTGTTTCCCTGTGCTCAGCAGCAGTGGGGGGCATTTTTAGGGTCAGGTGATGTTTTAGCCTATTAATTCTCTGATCAAATGCACATCTTCGAGTGGGCAAAAGTGGTCCCGTCAGGGCTGGGCAGGCAAGCAGGACCAGCCCTTTCAAGGGCAGCTCGGATTTCTGGCGGATTAAAGTGGCTGTGAAACCACAGCCAGGATCAGGACGTTGCTCATTCCTTTTTTCTTGCTCTTTGTTAATTTAAGTATTAGTTTGCTACCTTAAACCCACAATAAAAGGCAACGTTCACTGCCCTGCCATCAGAGCTGTACTGGACAATGTTTTCAAAACTCTTTCGAAAAGGCATCTCCTCTGTGTTCATCTGTCTTCCTCTGAAGACACCAGAGGCCCTGAGTACCGGATAAAAATTTTCAAGGTCAAATGTAAAACAGAGGCAGCCTTCATGGCCTCTTTAAACCCTTCCATAGTCCATAGGTTGAGAAACACTGAAAGAGGAAGGATGGTACTGAAGCCTCTTCCTCCCCTGCTTTATTTCAGGTCATGTAACTTTGCTCACTCTTGTGGAAAGCCTGAGGAGCTCCAGGAGGGGTTTAAAGAAGAGATCTTCCTCTCCTCTTCAGGTGAATAGTCATGAATTAGACTCTTGAGACACTAAGGCGGTATAAATACATAAGGAAATCTTTTGATTACACATAGTATTAAAAGATGCTAAAAATACTTCTGCTACAGTCAGTGCTGGATTTTTATGTATTTACTTATTTATCTTAATTTATGATATTTTTTCCCCTTCCCTGGGAAGTGAAGAATATCAATAGATAAGGGAGAGAATTCTGTGTTTTTGTATGCAATATGAGTCCAGTACTTGGCCAAGACCCAGATCTATTGTGGCAAGAAAGTAATAGATGAACTAACTAGGGACCCAGACTCTCTGGCTAGCATCCAAGAAACATTAAAAAATGTAGTACTGCACATAACAAGTAGGAAGATGCATGCAAATGTTGATGTCTTATTGAAAACTGTTAACTTATTAATATGTTGGGTTTATAGACGTGCATTTGGATTTTAAAACCTGCTGTCTAAGTTCATGCCCTGAAATTACTTGCTGAACTATATGCCTGAAATAATATTTAAAGTAGTGCCACATTGGTGCGGTAGTTCTGAAGAAAATGACACTTCTGGATCCCTAGGGCTAGACTGTTTCTTTTGGGAGCATCAGCTCTGAGGTAGCGGCAGTGGTCCAGCTCAGCTCTCAGGAAGGTTTCTAAGCAATGGTCCTGCTTTGTTTCTTCACCATGTCTTCCCCGCCTGCAAAGCAGCAAGTCATGCATATGACCCTTAGGACCTTGTCATACAGGTAGAAGGGTTCACTGTCTACAGGTTCCTGTGAAAGATGTGGGTCAAGAGCTTTGTGTGGTACCCAGAGATCTCCTAAAGCCTTTTAGAAGGGAGTTCCTAAGAGCATTAGAGGTTGAGGATCATTGGCTAATACAAGATTTAGGATGACATTGATGCCAATGCCTAGAATGAATCTTATTCCTGTGGGTCTTCTAATGGGTGCAAGATAATGGCTCATATTATCACATCCATGCTGCTTATGACTTCGAAGTCTGGAGAGCATTGTGGTTTTTCATGTAGATCTGGCTTGTCATCCAGCCCTGTTAAGATATAAAAGGTGATTCAGTCACTCGTCTTGCAGACAGTCAATCCCCTGAGCAAAGCGGCTGTGATTACACATAGCTAATGGCTGGAAGAGTAGGTGAGGAAGGATGCTCAAGTCTCTACTTCCGTGTGTATTTGTACCTGAGCCAGCTGCAGTTGGGTTCTTAGTTAATGGCATACAACTGGTAATGCAACCCCAAAATGTTTTTCTTTTCATTACCAAAGGTGTCCTTGTCATTTTCCATGTCAATCTGAACATTCGTAAGGGTCTTCTGTCGCACACTCAGCAGCATGTGCAAAGTAGTTGTGATCACAAAAGTGCAAAGTAGTATATAGAAACAAACACACTGGGAAAGTAGGTGAGCTCCAGTTGAGACAGTTCATATGGAGCAGACAGTGCTATCCTGTGAAACACTACAGGAATCTGAAATGATAATTTCTTTCTACCACAGCAATAAGCAAACAGGTTCAGTGATTGCACTTTATTCACGACCGCAACTATCATCACTGACGTTCACTAGAGGCATCAAATCCCTGGTTTTTATGCTTTTACAGTAGTATTTTATCTCTTTCCCTCTAGAATTATTAGGTTTTTTTAGTAGAGAATAGCTTAATGTTAGGGCTAACAGGTGAATAGTGGGACTTGGTTTTCAATTTTTTTTTTTTACCTGACCTTACTTACTCCCTATTCCCGTCTTATTCATGCTCAGAGCTTTGTTTGAGCTGGAGGGCCAGTTTCATGGTGGTTGTTGTACTAAGTGAGCTTGCTCATACAGTGGGTTTTTTCTAATCTCTCAAGTCTAATTGTTGCATGCAAATTGTTTAATAAATAATGTTGGACAGAAAAAAAAAGAGAATAGATATTAATTAAGAAAAGGATTTAGGCTGACTCAGTCTCATACATGAGACAAAAGGTTAAGTAAATGCCAAGGCCACTATGCCTCTTCAAACAATGAATATTAGTTTTAGAATCATTAATGTCTGCTTAGAAAACAGAGTCATACTGGAGACTTGTATGCCAAAATAACCAAGGCCAGGGCTGTTTCTTTTCAATCTGAAGCTAAATTATTCTCCAATAGAGGGCTAAATGTATGCAATTAACAGTGCTAGGTAGGACAACAGGGAATGGCACTTTTAATATGTAGCCAAATTGAGATCGGGTTTTTCTTTGAATCTGGTAACTTGGACATTTAATATGCACAACCAAGCTCTGCAGCAGAATTAGTGAAAAGAGGCAGATAATTAACTCCTTCACTGCTTGTCAATGGAGACAGAATGATTAGCCTTCTGTTTACTGATTCCTGTCTTCTGAAGTTGCTGCATCTACAAAAGCAAAGGGGTTTTTTAAGTGCCTTCTGTATGTGGGCAAAGATTAAGACAGTTGTGTACTCTTTATTAGAACGAGGATTACCACATCATATTTTTAAAGAAAACTTCATCCTGGGAAAGATTAGTTTCTCAGGTTGGGGGGAGTTGAGGTTGGAACAAACGTGACCATATGAGCTTAACTAAAAGTGCACACTCTGTTTCGGTGCTGAAAAGCTTAAGGAGACTAGGCTGAAAGGCTCAGTCATATATTTTAAAAAATAAATAGCAAAAGACCTTTTAAGCAAGTGGGTGACTCTCACCGGTAAGAAGGCAAAAGTCAAGGTGCTTATTAAAACTTCCCAGCACCTTCATGAGCAAAGAAATGCTCTGAACTAGACAAGACATGTTACTTACCACATTAGCATCACCCGTTTAGTATGAGTGAATAATACTTAATTCTCATCCGCTGTATTTATTCCCAATTTACTGAAGGGAAGTAAGGTAAAAGATGGTGAAGTGATTTGCATAAGGCAACTGAGTTGAACAATGGCCAAATGGGTCTGAAGCTCAAGTCCTGAGTCCTAGATTGTGCTAAACTGTAAATCTCATGGAATTTGATTGGGATGTCTCTAACGCACAGTTTTTGACTGGGCGAGAAGCCCAGTCAAATTTCTCCCTGTGTTTCTAGGGCTAGTTTGACTCTGGAGAGTTGAAACCTGCAAAGTTAAAATGTATTTTTACTTCTATTTGTATCTAAACGAAGTCTGCACTTCCTTGCTCTGGGTTTTGCTTGAGCTTAAAGCAAAAGGGCATCAGTTTCCATTATACGTAACACAACCTTTTGACCTGTTGAGAAGGGTTTCCAAGCAGTGCGTTTGGTTGCAGCAGTGACTCCCGTTGAAGTCAACAGCCACATGTTTGAAAATGGTACACTTAAATAGTTCAAGTTTTGTTTCTAAGGCTGAAGTGCGTTACAGCTCTCATTTAACTGAGTAAATACTATTATGCTGAAATCCTTTGCGTTGTCATCAACAGGAAGAGATAGCTTTGCTCTAGGGCTTGTTTCAGTGAAGGGTCTGTACAGGAATGTGTTGTATTTACATTTAATATTTGTGCCTTGTCTAGATCTCCCTCTCCAATTTCTGGTGCTCGCTGCTTTCCAGGGTGAAAAAAACATGTCTGGAGAATAGGCCCATCCAGGGACACATGCTGAAGCCCTGTTCTGAGCCTTATACTTTCCTTTCAGGCTTTTGACCTGTTACTACTAGGAAAGAGCAAAGATGCAGCCAAACACCAGATTCTTGCTTTCCGATATTGAGCTTCTGTCTCGATGAGTGGTTTATTAGTTTGTGCTCAGGCTTGACCCTGTATAAGAGAGACATACCTGACTGTAAGAAGCTAACATATGGGATGTTTTCACTGTCCGTATTTAGGTCATCTTCATTAAGACCATTTGGAAAGAATCTGCATTTTCTACTTCTGAATCTTTGTCTTTTCCTTTTGAGAATTTTATTTCTGGAGCTCAGGGCTCTGGATGACTAAAATTTGCTCTCTCCTACCCAGCTGGCCTGACTGCTGAGATCACAAGTGGACTCCAGCAATCTGAAGGCCTCTTAACCGCGGCCACCACAGTGGTCCCAGATGCGTGCAGGATCTGAACTGACTGGGGCCACCTAGGAACAACTTTCCTCTGGCTGCGGCAGCCTGCTTCGCCCCTTGGCAAGCACTTGATTTTGAAAATATTTAGCCTTCAATTATTTCACCATGAGTTCATGCCAGAAGGCCAGCTATGGCCTCTTTGTATTTGCTAAAGGTCTGGCTCTGGCACGGGTGTGGGAGGATCGCCTGTCAGGCGAGGCCTGCGGTCGAACCGTCCCCCTGCATTCCTCTTACGGGAATGCAGTTGGCTCTGGGGTGGCACGGCTAATGCCATCAGAGGGAAGATCTCTGGGTTGCTTAGTGTTATGGTGCAGCCATACTCGTGATTTTGTCCCTCATGGATACACCTCAGCACTCTGTCTATCCTGACAGGCACCATCTATTTACTTGCCCCTCCATCCATCGCAATTGCCCTTGTGGCAGCAGGGTATTGACCAAGTTGGGGCAGGCAAAATGGCCCCAGGCCCTTCCTCCTGATATCACTAACCACAAAAGCAGGTAAGACCAGAGTCTGAATTGCTGTACAGGAGGTGAGATTGCTGAGTCTTGGGAGCAGCCTGGATGTTTCCTTCTGCAAAGTGCCTTTTCATACAGTGACACAAAGCATCCTTGCCTTGTGCTTCACTTCATCGCAGTGATCCACAGCAACGGCCAGTTAGGGGCTGTTCCGGCTGTGCGCTTGGCGGGTTTCTGTAGCCGTCTGTGGTCCTGGTGCTGTAGTGATAGGGGGACATCTGGGATATACGTACGGAAAGATGTATGCTTTGTACCAGCAAAAGAACCCCTAAAATAGTAAAGGAGAAGGGAACTACAGCTGTATTGGTGTAAGACTGCTCACAGAGGTATTACCGTTAAGGCAGCTTCTGTTGTACTTTTGATACTAACGCGCTTAACGTGGCAGCGGCTGTACGCACAGGGCACGCTCAACGGTGAGCGCTGGCAGCCCTAAGCCACTGTTGCCACAGCTAGAGCTGGTCCCGCATTGATCTTACTGGCTGCTCCAATCCTCTCTTCCCTCCCTCCAGGCTGCTCCAGGCCTTTCTCTGGGTGCCTTTGCAGCCAGCTCTGACCTGTGTTCCCTCAGCTCCCACCTGCTCCTCCGAGCCCCTGCCTCGCCACCCCGCATGGCCACCAGTGCCGCCACTGCTCATCTCTCCCCCAGCACCGTGAGCCTCTGCAGCTCAGCTCTCCTGCTTCCCTGCCAGGTGCTGTCTCTAACCTCACCGAGCACCCTCGGGGCCCCTTCTCTCATCTTTTGCCTTTTCTTCCTTCATGCTCCTGCTTCCCCAGATGAACCCTGTCCTGTTCCCTGAGGAGTCACAACCGTGACTGGCATCTCTCTCAACACCGCTGTTCCTCCACCCCAGCTCCCGGTCGGGCAGGATTCAGCCATCACATCTCACTAGGGTGCAGAGATGCTTATGTTGAGCTCGGTCTTTCCTCAAGAGACACGGTTTTTTAGCATAACCTGTCCCATCAATCACCATACCTCCGAGTACCAGCAGGCTGGCCAACAGTTCGGCTCTGCTCCTCGCAACGTTTAATCCCGGCGCCAAGTCGCCAGGACACTGTAGACTATTGGGTTCCGCTCAGGCATAATTCCATCATTACCATTGATTTGTTCGCTCACGCTCCCCATGGTGCTTTTAATCAACTCTCCATCTTTGTGCCTTCACACCTTTACGCTTTTCACGATTGGCTCTGCTACCTTCTGCCTCTGCAATGAAATAATACCATAGAAATCCTCCTGCCTCTTACATACATTAACAATTCTATTTCTTCTCTCTCTGGTCCAGTGAAGGGATCTCCCTCTCCCACAAAGGCACCACTGTCTCTGCAAAGCACTCTGGTAGAGCGCACGGGGAATAGCTTCTATTCATTATTCCTCAAAGTCCAGTACAATGGGTTATAATTAGTTACTGGCCTCTTTGGTTTACTCTACCTTCAAAGGCTCTTTTATAGTTTAAAAGTGAAGGGAGATGCTGACATTAATTTTGACTGTCTTTCCATAGCATTGTACAGAGAAGATAAAACTAACACGCAAGTAAAGGGATAAGTAACTCACAAGCCAAAAAAACAAAAGTAGCAAATAGGGTCATCATCACATTCATTTCATGAAAGTAGTGTGGTGTTGGAGAGAACTCATTAGCCTTTTTGTTCTGCATTATCACCATCATTTATCAGCAGCTGTATCACATGTCACAGCTACTATCCTTTCTGGCATCCAGTGTGGGACCAAAGGACTCCCAGAGAAAGCTGAGTTTCGACGCCAGGGTTGTGCTGCGTGATGCACTAGGCACTGTATTAATTGTGGCAGATAGAATTTTTTCCAATATACTCCTAAAGGGACACTCAATAAAGCAATGCGGTGTGATTTACCAACTCAAAGAAGCATGGACAAATAAAACCACATCATGGGCTTGTCCTCCTTTCCCCTAAACCTTGGTTAGTTTGTTAGCACTGAAAGTATTGCATTTGGCTCATCAGTCCACACCAACATGCAGGCTGCTTTCAGTGAAAGTCTCAAGTGATGGTGACCTGTTAAATCTTTAAAGAAGTCTTCTGCTTCTTTCAGCTATGACTCTCTGATCACTTTTGTGCACACATACACAATTCTCCACTGCAAAGCAGAGCTTGGGGAGTAGTTTTAGAAATCAGCTAGGAGCTCCTCCATGAACCTAGTCCTTTAATTATCGGATGATAATTGTCTATGCCTTGCATCAATACAGAAATATGTGGGAAAGGAGAAAACTGCAGCCTTGTTCAAGCAGCTGAAGTTGCAGTTATCAGTTCAAGCCAGCGCTTTAAGAAAATATCTCATGTATAAAATGGGCGTACATCCGCCATCCCATTGAAGGGGAGGGGAAACACTGTGCTTAAATATTTTGAGCATCAGAGCAGAATGAGTGAAGGCTGATCCTGATCCTCTAGACTTGGGCAAGTCCATTAACCCTGTGACTCAACTGCTGCATTTGCTTACCCCATGGGCAGACTGTAAGGATTAATTAATATTTGCAAAATGCTTTGAAGATGAAAAGTAGCATATTAAGTACTATAAAGTATTATTAATAGTGATAACAAACTGGTAATTTTGGAGTATATGAGTCTTTTCTTAACCTTTTCTAGCAAGGCCTTTCATTGCAAACAGCTGAACAAGTACCACCACTACAGCCAGAGTGCCTGATCCCCTGTTTTCCGAAGCACTGGGGTTATGCTGATTGAGCAAGGCACTAAGTACGTACCAAACACATTCCATTTCACCTTTAAAATAAGCTATGCTATGTTTTAAAACATGGTGTGACACAGTATACTTTTAATGTGCCAAGCTAATATGCCTGGGATGATTCTAACTGTTAAATGTGTTAGAGTGGAGCAAAAGAGCTTTGGAAAGATTCCGGCCCTTTGGGTTTGGAGCACGCGCTTTGCTCTCCGTCGGCGCTGAATGCATCCCCAAGTCGTCTGCGTTTCCCCTGTGCCGTGTCGATGGCTGCTAGCAGTAGCTTCCCACTTGCCTGCTCCTGCTTCGCTCGCCCGGCCGTGCCACAGTGGCTTGCATGGTCACGCACCGCTCAAATACTTGCTGTAAGAGGTTCACCAAACTTTGAGCGTCTTGTTGAAGTGTGTGTTGTCTGCACTGAACGGGGAGAAGTGCTTTGATTCTTCGCAATCTCCCTCTGTGTGCAGCCACATGGGGGAAGGTCGAGGGCAAGAAGTAGTGATGTGTAGAGTATAGGACTGGATGTGGCCAGTAATGGTTCCTACCGTTACCCGTTCGGATTTTATGCCAAGAAAATCAGGCGCTGGTGTCAGCTGCAGTCAAGAAGAAGTCTGTCAACGTATTTAATTTGAAACAAGAAACAGTTTCAGGCTTGTATGGCCCAGGTCTTTAAGGCCAGTTTTCTGGCATTATGAAAAATGTTTTTCCTCGGAAAACTTTGAGATCTAAGAATTTTGTCTGGAGTGTAAACAGTAGGACTCTCATGAAGAGTAAAATTTATTTCTTAGCTTGATAGGGTCAAGTAACTCTAACTGGGATTAGTTAATGTTTCATGGAACCTGATGTTTTTGTGGCTAGGGAATCCCTTGAGGAAGGAAGATATCCATGTTTGATGAAAAGCTCCTAATAAAATTAGATACTGCTTCTGAGCTTATTGAAGGAAAATGGAAAGTAATGAAAATTAAAAGTGCAGCTCTGGAATCTTGTAAAATGCTGACAAGATAGGGATCTGGAATTCGCTGTCCATGATTTTTTCCCTTTTTCTGCCCCGTCTCCCCATGCACACACAATCCTGCACACGCAACCCCTACTTCTTTCTCCAGGCAGATGACCTTAGTTGGGTCTCTCTCAGCAGCCCCATCTCTAGACCCCCCACCAAAAGGAAAAAATGAAACAAAAAAGAACAGCAATCAGGCTGGGGTAACTTGCCAAATCCCAAACTTTCTCTGATGAGTTATTGCTGAAGAAAGGAATCACCAGCAAAACAAAGGATAATCTCCAAGATATCAAATAAAGCTGTCCAATTCCCTTAATCTCTTTCTGAATTATTAGTGAAGACCAGGGACATTTCCAAAAAAGCAGGACTTCTTTTATGAGAGGAGAAAAGGCTTGTGGCTTTGACAATTTGTTTGCGGTCAGTAAGCAAACTTAGGGACCGGTGTTCTGGCTTTTACATGAGCAAAATCGGAGACAGTAAAAGGAAAGCAGAAATAAGAGAGGATGTGTTGGAAAAGGGGAAAGGACTTTTATCACTGCTGAAAATATGTATCTTTAACTGTTTGCCTCTCTCTTTGCAAGCAGGCAAACTTCTTGCTCTATGAAAGAATGGAAATAGGAAAGATGTTCTGCTTGTTTGTACTGTGTCCATTTTCTGTGTTCCTGGACTAGTCTTTCTGTGTGCAACCTTTATCAGGAAACTTGCTTGCCAGAGACGCCAAAAGAAATACTTTGCATTAGCCTTTTCTTGTTTATGGGGCTGTCCCAAGATAACCTCTACCATGCTCGATATTGGTTTCTAAAAGCAAACAGGCTAGTTGAACAAATGGGGAAGAATACATAATGTCAAAATACAGGTGAGAGAGGTGATTTTATTGTTGTCTGGTGTACAACAGTGATACAAAATCTAGCTGTCCAAAATCTGGAATTTGATCACTCTTTTTGGTTCACTGCTGATGCACCGTGATACCTGAAGCTCTAGCAAGGACACTGCTCAGGTTTTCTTTTCTCTTCCCCCACTCCTTTTTTTTCCCCAGGTTGCTTTAATCTGTAATATCAGCAATAATCACTGTGGTATTGTTGCCTAGGCATTCTTGAAGAGTCAGAAGTGGACTGTAATTGAAGAGTTCATTACCAGGATCAGTTGGCTCCTTGATTACAGTGGCAAGGTGAAATATATATCCTCACCAAAAAGCAACTGCTAAACCTTTAGAGAAGTCACCCACTTTTCACTCTTTTTCATTAGGACCCCGACAAGCTTGTCAGCAAAATTAAAGGTATGTCATTCACATCGTGCATGCATTGCAAAGGACTATAAACCTGCCAACCTCTTTGATGAAATAAAAGGGTTTTATTTATGATTCATGTAGGAATATGAGGTTATTTTTATTCTGTCAGTACACTAATAATCAGACAAGAGCTCAGGAAATGAGAAGGCAAACTGACAGGGAAGGTTCTGATAAAGGGGAACCCTCTAGGGTATTTTGCCCCCTTTGTAATCTCCTCCTTTTTAGTGTGAGGTTATAAGCATGGCATAGCATGATCTTGCAACTAGCTTGGCTCACAGGAACAAAGAGAGTAACTACCTAGCAGGACTAGAGTTATAATTCCACAAGAAAAAGAAAACACTTCTACCAGAGAGGTCTGCATTGCTGCAGTGATGTGAACAGGAACTTCCAATCTGGTCTTCCAAGAGCATAGCGAGTTGTAAAGATACCCTGCTTTTCTGCTTGCTTTCCTACTGGGCAACGTAACCAATCTTAACAACAGAAAAAGAGACTGTAAGTCTCACACAGAGCCATTGCAAATTTATTACCTATTTGTTTTATACTAATTGTTACAGGACCCAAAGCAGGGCATTTTTCCAAGCGCTCCCAGTCTAGCTCAACATGAGATACGGCAGCACAGTAAAGGGAGGATGGGGAAGTAGCTCTCTTCACAGTCCCTGGTCAACATTTATGCTAGCAGAGTAGGCAGGTAGCAGGCTACGTTTCAGAATGTGTCTTCCCCTAGATGTTTCTTGGCAGTTTGAAGCTGCTTTAGTTCTGTCCCAGCTCGGCAAAGCTTCTGGAAGTGCTTTTTGTGCTTCTTGGTGTAAGCTCTCATTCATAGCACAAGCACAACCATGATTACAGAAACACTCCTTGTGAGTAAAAAGGTATCACTGTATGAGCTGCCTGGCCTTAAGTACAGTAGTTTGCTGAACAGTGGTGTGCTGGCAGGAAAACACAGCCTAGCAAAATATATGCAGGATGAAGTGAAACAAAGTTCACTGGAGGAAGGAAAATAACACTAATCCTTCATTCAATAAGCAGTGAGTTAAGTACATTTTGTGTGTGGAAGAAATGTAAAAGCAAAGGGAAGAAAGCACACATATAAAGGTGGTGTGACCGCCTTCCTCTCTAAAGGCAACATATGGAGCATTTAGGTTCTAGTAATACCAGGAGTTATACCCAAGCTGCTAATACCAAATGTGGCCTCTGGTTTAAGGTTCCACCGAGTTCCAGGGTGTTTGAATTCCCTCCAACCAGAGAATCCCCGTGAAGTGAGGGATGATGCTAACGTTTTCATGGGTTGTTTAAATCGTTGAATAGACCTGCAGAGGATAACAACCAATGTTTGAGATGGGATTATATCCACTCTTCAGCGCTGCCATCTCTGCGATATTTTCCGTATTCAGATTTGCGCCTCGCAGAGGTTTGGGAAGTTCGGATTTGGTTCCGTGGGGCTGGCTCTGTAAAGATGAGTCATGATCCAAGTATCAGAGATGCACTGAGCGGATACAAGTGTGGTTGTTGCACTTAAAGCTAGTCACTGTGATCATTTCGGGATACTCCAGAGTGACACCTTCCAGACTCTTGTTGCTTGTCTGATACCTTAGCATCCTACTGATGCTAAGATTAGGGGTAATCCGTAAGGCATGTGTTCCTTTTAATGGAAAACATAAACCACAGAAGGCCTCAGATAAATACAAAGTCTGATTGCGCTGCTGCCTACAGTGTTTTACCTGTTCCTTTTCTTAGCCTCACAGTGCTTTCTGGGTAGTCACTTGCTTTCTTTTCCCATGGAGAGACATGGGATCTGTCTTCTTGTTAGTGTGGGGGTTTTGTTTGTTTGTTTGTTTTCAAACAGCTACAGCAAAAGGATTTATAGCAATTTGAAACTCTTGATGGCAAAATCTGCTGCCATTAGCAAAGGAGCTTCAGGACAGGGGCAGTGCTTGAAAGTATTTTCAGTGCCTTCTTGAAAATCGGTTGGATGTCAGGGGCTGGAAGCAGCAGGATCCGTTCTGAGAAGCTAGCCAACTGGCAAGAGTTGACTGGGCTTTTGACTACTGTGTAATGTTGAAAGGACACAGAGTAGCCTCAAGGTGTTGCTGTCCCTTTAAAAACCTCCTTTCTTCTGTTGACTCAGTGATTTACAATAAAGCATCTTTTAATTTCTCTCAGCTAATTACAAACTGCTCCCTTCCAAACTCTTGATCTTTTCACACA
This sequence comes from Scopus umbretta, assembly GCA_013400535.1. Lineage (NCBI taxonomy): Eukaryota > Metazoa > Chordata > Aves > Pelecaniformes > Scopidae > Scopus > Scopus umbretta. The sequence continues at coordinate 25,237 of VZTL01064775.1, forward strand.
GCCAAAGGCATCGCTAGCAAATCAGACCCAAGATTTAGGAGGTTGCGATACTGCACCGCTATTCCCATAGCAGCCGAGTACTTCTCCTTGTACCTCTCAAGCCTGCCATTGTGCTGGAAAGTAGAGCAGGTAACTACTTCATCAGCCTGAGATTTCATTCTCGTGGAGCACAGAGGTTCATTATACTTACTTTATCAGCAGTAAGGTTTACTGCCGAATCCATGAGAGATATTCATGTGAAACATGAGCAGAGAGAGAGGCATTGCATCTTTTCATTAATAAGCCCTCTTCTGGGATCTGGCATTAGTGAGATTCAGCGGATCATAGAGCACAGGGGTATCATTTTTACATGATTACTCTAAATTCTTAAACGAGAGGCTTAAGAGAGAGGCTTCTCACAAAGGCAGCTGTGGGAATTGTTAAATGATTGGCACAGCACTCACGATGGGCTGAACCACTCTGGGTACCTCCAGTCATGGGGGGTACCAGCAGGCATTTTATTACCTGCCATGGAGGGAAAAGTGGAAAAGAGAGAGTGTATCAGACAGAGGAAGATGTGCTAACCCTGCGAAATATCTCTGTAGTTCTGTCTCTCCTCCTGAACAGAACTCTTGCCATAATACTGCTTCATCACACTGCGCAGGCTAAGCTATTCTCTTCCCCTACCATATCTTCTTTGTGTCTAGGCTTAGTTTTGATGTGTCTGATCCTACCTTCTTTAGTACAGCTACTCAAATAATCCTTGTGCAACCTCTACCCCCAAATAATTATTTTTTAACTGAGCAGAAGGTCATTTAATGCCACCAAACATGGTACTCCTGAGATACATTGTCTACATGTGAGAAACTTGGAGTGGCTCAGAGGATTGGTACCCGACTAGCAAATCTTTGCTAGGCTGTGAGGTGGATGACACTAACAACAGGGAAAGGCATCTGGAGACCTACATTGTCTTCTTGATGTCACTATGTGTTTATTCTGTGATTTCATGCAATTCCATCAAAAAATATTGCCTTGCGCTCCCTCTATCCTAGCTGTTCAGTCCTGTCCTGACAGGCTGTGTGCAAACCAAAATCAGGAAGCTGATGTGGCTTTTTTTTTTTTTTTTTTTTTTTTTTTTTTTTTTTTTTTTTTTTTTTTTTTTTTTTTTCTTCTTTATTTCCTCCCTGGATTAGTTTTCAGCTGGGGTATCATTTGATTGGTTCCTCAATCAGTTCCAAAATACAGAGCCACAAATGGTTATCCCAGTGTGAGAAAAAGGACCCCACAGGGACGAAAGGGACTGGATTGCTTCTGTCATTGACAGCCAAACGTGTTGGCTGAGCTGTGGCTCCAGTCCCTATTTACAAAATGGAGGTAACAGTAATTCCTTATTTCTTTACTTCTTATGTAAAGGAAACCGTCATCAACATTTGCCACATAGATTTGCACTTGTCCATAGAGCTAGATCACAGAGCAGGTGTTTAATCTATGCAAAGTGTGCACCGCTTGGGTAGGTAGGTGTGCAAGAACCAAAACACTCGTTTCGGCAAGAAGCACTTTCAGTGGGCGATCAACTTGAGAATCAGTATAGTGAGTGAGAAGCGTGATGCTGAAGTGTAAACCATGACCTGTCTGTGAAGCCTTCGGTGTTCTTGCCCTGAATCTATAGCCCTAAAGTAGTTGCTCTGATAGGCAACAACTGCCAGAATCTTCCCAAGGTCTGTTTACATTTCTTTGGTGAAGGTTAGCAGGAAAATCCTTCCTAAACTATTTCCCTGACATGTTGAAGTCCAGTTGCAAAGATCTCCAGCTTCCCAGTCAGCCTGATCGTGATTGCTAATAGCTAGAGACTGTTTTAAGCTCTGAAGTTTAAAAGAGAGAAGAGAGGAGAAGGAGAAGGAGGAGTTGATGGAGAAGACCACAACAGAGCTGTGAACCCTAAGAGCCATCTTGGAGATTTCTGAGGTATCCTGCCATAAACTACTTTGAGCCTTGGGGTAAATCCCTCAATTTTAGAGGTTTTATTTACAACTGATTTGAGGCATTTTAGGTGTTCCTCTCTGAGAAGACTCATTTCAACCTAGCGCTTTCTACAAGTCCAAGAAGAAAAAGAAAAACAAGAACCAAGAAAGCGAGGTCATGCGGGGGGCTGAGTAATCCAGATCAAACGGCAAAGAACGCCCGATTAGAAGCCAACACATTTCTCTTTTCAGTATCTCTGAAACTGTTTGGCAGACTTAATTAGAAACAGGTGCAAGCTATAATATTTATTGCAACAATGCATC